>OY720441.1:332210914-332335804 GCA_963082915.1 Dolichopus griseipennis | reverse complement strand
AATTCATGTCTCATATCTACACTTCATTCAAATTAAATTTATAATTATACGGCTTCTTTGTTTGACAATTTTTTGTTTTTTTTTAAACATTAATTAAACTAACTGTAAAACATTAAAATTTTAAGCAACTGTCAAAAAACTCAAAACTAAAGGACACAGTATTTCGCACACAAACCGCATTAATAAACAGTTTTCAATTAAAAAATTTAAATGAGATTTTGTACTACCATTTAATTTTAAAATATTTTCAATATTAATAATTTTTACAATTAAAAAGTTATAAAACAGTTGTAAATGAAAAAAAAAATGAATAACTAGATAGAATATGTAATAATATTTTTAATTATAGTATAAATAGTAACAACAACATTCTAATTGAATGGGTTTACAAGTTTTTATTAAAAATTTTACATTCTTAAGCTGTTTGCAATTCATATGGAATTTACAATACCCATTCAAAAATAAAAATGTTTATGGAATTTTATTCATTTTTTATTTTTGAAAGTAAATAACGGTTTAAATCATTTACTGTTGTAATTGTGACAGTAATAAACATAGATAATTAAAAATTTTAAATATTAAAATAATTAAAAAAAACTTTTTTAAATAAAATTATAAAATTTTATAGCAACATTACTTTCAAAATTTTTTAAAATGTATACCCACATAAATTTGGGTTTTGCCATCTAAAGAAGTCATATTTAAAATATATTTGGTTTATAGTTTTATTTTTTTCAAGCTGTCATTAAATATGGTATTATCTGTTGTTGCAAAATATTATCTTTTATTTAATCCTTTTTTGTTAAAAATATTTTGAAATGATATAACTTAATATGTAGTTGTATATGTTTATATTTTTTGTATTATTTGACCGCTGAATGAAATAGTGATTACTTTCCTTCGTTTTTTCCAATACTACCCATTGGGTCAATTCGTCTAATACATCGAGCATGTTCAACTTAATTTGATAAAACAATCCTTTATTATCTTCTTCCATTTTTCCTAATATTACCCATTGGGTCAATTCGTCTAATACATTGAGCCTGTTTAACTTAATTTTATATGACACTTTGAACTCCAAATCTTCATATTTGAAAAGGTATTTGACGTCGGGCACTAAGAGCATTTTTAATCAGCTCTTTCTAAATTAGGCTGCACTTACACCATTTTGCTATATAAATGTTATATTTGATTTAAACTTTGGTTGATACATGCTTGACTAAGGATTCCACTAAGTTTGCTTAGTGAGTCCTCTTATAAAATACATTTAATTAATTAATAATCATTATAAATTAAATTAAACATAATATACATTAATAAATAAATACTTAACACTTCTATTTTTTATCTTATTTATTTTCAGAATTTTGACATTCAATTAACACAGCAACAAACAACTCATAAATTTCCTTTAAAATAATAGATTATACATTTAATAATAATAAAAAACGAATTTCTTCTAATAAATATAAAAATAAAACAATAAACAACAAAAAAAAAAATAAAATATAAAAATGCAACATTTAAATAGAAATTTAGTAATTTTCTCAATTGTTTTATTAGCAATATGCCAATTAGCATTTACAATGCCAAGCATTAGAGTTAAACGTCAAGATGGTACAGAACAACAAATAACTTTATTAAATATAGATGATATAAATCCAATTGATTCTCAGGTATAATATTTTATTATTTAATTATTAATTAAATTATTATTTTATATATATATATATATTGCTTAAATTAAATTATAATATTAAATAACTATATAAGAAATCGAATAAAGATTTAAATACAAAAAAAAAACTCAAATTTTAACTCTAATAAACAAAAAATACCGCATATTTTAAGTAAAACTTTTGTGCGCTATTACTTAATATTACAAAAGACTTATCAAGAAAATAACTTTATTTTTTTTATTTTTGATTACTTTTTGATTTTGATGAAAAATCAGTTAAAATAATAAATAATAAAAATGAATAAGCAAAATCTTAAATAAGTTATTATGAGTATATGCAGGCTTTTAAAAAATCTTATTGTTACTCAAAAAATTAGCCAAAAAAAAATACAAAACTTTTAAATTTTTTTGATAGGTGGTTTTTAGCATATTTTCAAAAGATTTTGTAAAAATGTGCCTATATAGTTTCACTTTGTCCGTCCGTCCGTATGTTTACAAAAACTTTCACATCGTTTGAAATAGAAAAAATAATTTTTAACTCCGGGTAGATATTGCAAAAAAAAAAATAATTGCATAGAAGAACTATTTTCTGTAGCCCCACCCGTTAGGGAACTACAGCCCTCCAAAATCAGAAAAAGCCCTATTTCCAAATTGTAATAACGCCATTTCTGTTTATTATATATTCAATCTGGAAACGGTAAAAGGAAACTGGTTTTATAAGCATTTTATATTTTTAAAATGCAAATGTATAGGGTTGCCATACGGTACTAAAATTAACATTATGCAAAATTCAATTTTTGCAAAATTTTTGGTCCCACAAAAGGGTTCATGCTAGAGACTTGAAATTTTGGGAGAAGTTAGATCCTTAGAAATAAATAGAAGTCGGTTAACAAAATTTTTTGTCAAGCCCCCTGTTTAGGGCTCGAAAATTGAAATTTTGGTTTTTTTAAACAACTGTAACTTGATTACCTGTTCAAATTGTTTTTTAGTATTATGCAAAATTCAAAGCTCCAATATGAAATTTCAACATAAGTTAAAGGTTTTTCTTAAATTTAAAAGGGGTTCTTTAAATTGAAGAAAGTGTATCTAAGTTTTAACTATTTTTGTTAACATAAAAAAATTATAAGTAAAATTCAAAATTTAATTCCTAAAAACTAAAAAATTTACTGTTTTTATAAGTAAGCAGTAACTTGTGTATATATACCAAGTTACTATATGTGTATATATACCAACTTGTGTATGTTACCAGTGTATATATTTCCTAAATTAAACTTTAACATTGAAGCTCCAACATTATATATTGATCAAAAAATACTCAGTATGAAAAACTATATAATTTTGAAAATGTGCTTATAAAAAACATTTGGTTTTTTTCATCATTTGATCTTTATTTTTTTTTAAACTTTAACTAGTGGCGGTAGTTACTCTTGCAAATAAAAGCGGTTGTACTATAAAAAACCAAAAAAAAAATGATTGTATGCAGTATATAAAATGATAAAGTTCGAATTCGTGTTTATTTTTTTGGTGTTTTTATAAAAAAATTGTTACAACTAAGAAAAAATAGCAGCGTTTTTATTAAATATACATTTTATTATATACATATTAAATAACCAGTCACTCACTAATATAATTTTATTGATTTAAGTAAATTTTTTGTCAAATCTATTTTATTAAAGGAATTCTGAAATTGATAAAACTCTTATAACATATATAAGACTATATTTAAAAAATTTTTTTGTAATTAATATGTATTTAAGCTATATTTAGAGAAATTATATATTTAGAGGTTCTAAGTTTTAATGAGTTTTTTAAAATATAAATCTAAATTAAGGAGCTCCTGTTGCTTTACAATATTATCGTTTATTAATAAATAGTAAAATATGAATCGCTTTCATGAATTCAATAAATAATTAATCATTTATCAATTATAAACTATATAATTGATTTTGGGGTATGGATTCACAAAAAATTAATTTGATCTCTTAAAGATCTGTGATCAGTTTAAAAAAATTAATCTAACAATTTTTTTGGTCGAACGATCTATTTTCGATCAAACGATCTGATATATAACAAATATAAAAATTTAGCCATTTTAATATATAATACATATATTAAATTTATAATAAAACTTTTTTAAAAATCTTAATCTTAATATTAATCTTCAAAAATTTATTATAGATCAAATAATAAAGACCATTTCATCTAAAAAGTGATCTACAATATAAGATCAGTTCTATTTTTTCAGATCAGATAAGATCTTCAATTCAAATATCAAGTTTAAACTCATTCTTATCCCATTCTCATCTACAAGTATATCAGATCAGTGATCGAGATCTAAATGTCTCAGATTTATCGATCTTAGATTAATCTTCTCTGATCTTATATATTTATAATTGGAAACTAATATAATTTGTGCTAAAATGCTAAAAAGCTGATCTACTAAAAATACTTTAAAAATAATTTAACTGAATTACAATACATTTAAATATAAAAATTATAAAAATTTCCATTAAATTAAACTATTTCAGCATTTCTTTTAATCAAACGAACAATGTATATATAATTTTTTTTAAGTATCTTATGAATGATATTAAATATAATTTTAATTTATAAACTTTATAGGCGTTATATATGTACTATATGCAAGTATATATACATTTTAATTCAATAAAAATGAATTACAATTATACCGGAATTTTAAGCTTTTACAACTTTTTAAAGTAGTAATATAGATCTCTAAAGTATATAATATTAGATATAGTAATATAATCTCAAATTTTATTTTAACAATCAGTTGTTTAATTTTAATTCACTTACCTATATAATTTAATTAAAATAAAAAAAACAAACAAAATTCCAATTAAAAGAGAGATAAATTTTAAAAACTGTTACAACAAATACATTCCAACTGAAATCCCCTGTATTCACTTGATTTTACAAAAAAAAAAAATATCTTAAGGACTTCCTTATACTTTTCCCAATATTTGAGGATTAATTTTCAAAATTAAGTTTCCGCAATTGTAATTTATCAGATGCAATAAAAAACAATTAGGAAAATTTAATACAATATACTTATATTTATATATATATTTAATACAAGAAAAAGAAAATTGAGGTCAATAACTTTAGCAACTAAAATATAATCTGTATTGCATCTAAATTGCATAACTATAGGCGCTCTGAAAATTAACAAAATAAGTTTCGTGAATTGTAGCTGTGTTTAACGGCTGTACAATAATAATACAATAGTATCTCAATCAATAGTACAATCAATAGTTAGTAAATTAGATTAAATATATAAAAATATTAGAATACCTTTTAATTCAATATTTTACATACGAATATGATTATATTTAAATATAAGTCTTAATTAAAGAAGTAATTCTATAATTACAATTTTGTTGTCATCATTATTAACTTTTTCAAAGCTTTGACTTAAAATTTAATTTAATTAATGATAATAAATTATGTAAATAAATTTTTAAATGCTTTTACATTTTTTTTTTAATATAAACATATATATGCATGCATATGTATTAAAATTTTAATTACTAATGAACAAAATAAACTATTTAAAAATATTACAAAATATTTAATTAAATTTAAACATTTTAAAAATAGTATTACATATTATTTCTGTTTTCTTGTTAATTTTTAATTGTAAATTAAGAGTAAATAAAAAATTTAAAAAATATGATTTCAAAATATTTTAAATATAACTAACTGACTTATAAGTTAAATAACTTTTAATTTAAATTTCCTAATTTTCTTTTAAGTACAATTTTATTTATTTAATACTATTACTAAAAATTTATTTGATACACGGTCATTAACTAAATCTATTAAATTTAAAAAAAATTTTTAAAAAGAAGTTTCAAAAAATACCGAAAAAATGTTATCTTTATTAATAAGCGTAACTTGACATTAACTTAAATTATAATGTTTTTTTTTTCTGTATAAATTCATTAAATTATTAATTTTTTTTTAATTATTAAACCTTGTAATGCAATTATAGTTTTCTATTTTATTTGTATAGTAGTTTTAATTTAGATAATGTCATACTTGATGAAATTCAAATAAGGTTTGTTTACATCTTCTTCGATTACACAATAAATAGAATCAAAATTAAGCCTTCGAAAGTTCGAACTTTGTATAATAACCTTCCTGTTTCCTGTGTTTCTTAAATTCAATAGACTATGGAGGTTTATTTGATTCTAATAATTCACTTATTTTCTAATATTTTTAATTTCTAAAACATTTTTATGTAAACACTTTTATGCCAGTCTGTTCGTTAGACTTGTAGTTTTAAATGCAACTGAGAACTGAATGGCAATGCAATATTTACTGACTTTGTTATTTTTTAAAATATTTATTTTGTTATTACTTATATTATATAATTTATATATCTACTTTAATATTTTAAAACTCCCCTCACTGAAGTGGAATAATAAGCTATAACTTCTAAATTGAAAGGAAAACTATCTCGCATTGCCCATTTCTTAATCAAGGCCTTAGAATTATGTTTTTAATGAATATATGATCAAATAGTACCAATGAACTTTCAATATGTATATCACTAGTATAATAAATAAGAATTACCGGTTTTTTATCGATAAACATAATAAAATTTCTTTATTTCTACAATTTTCGATTAAAAAAAAATAGAAAGGTCCCCTACAGGAAACTTTTTCAAAATATTTGATATAGGAAGTAAATAAAACTATTATAAAAATTTTTTTTTCATATTCATTTACATAAATTTCTTTTATAAATCGATTACATATAAGTACCAATTATGCTATTATTATAAAAATATCAAGTTTTACTAAAAATTTTTCACGATCATGAAGTTTTGGGATCGTATAGTAATCAATGAATTGAAGGTTACATATTACAACATTTTTACTCTATAATAAACTGTAGTAATATGTAATGTTTTTTTATACAAAATTATCAAAAGTTTATAGTAAAAGTTATTTTATAACATGCCTTTAATTTATTATACCTATACTTATTTTAAAAAAAGTTAAACCACAACTATATCAAACTTTGATTTATTTAAATTATAAACTCAAAAACTAATCAGTATAAAGATAAGTATCTTAAAAATAAACAATAATTATTAGTTTCATTCTCTTTTCTTTAATATAAAGATTTATCATCTATTAGTAAATGATTGCATTATTTTTTGTTTTATTTTTTAATTTATGCACCTTATTCAAATTTAAGTTCATTAAACTTCAAGGTCGTATATTTAAAATTTGTAATAACAAATATATATATATATATGTATAATTTAATATATGGATGACCAACTTTTTTAAATGAAATAAATAAAACCAAAAAAAAACCTGATATGTTCATTTAATATCATTATATATGTTAATAAACATATATACGTATATATATAAATATGACTAATTTTATATACATATAACATAGTAGTTTCTAATTTTTTTAAATATATTCGTATGTAAAGTAATCAATTGATTGATTACTCTGATGAGGTACTTACATTTTACGAAAAAAATTTGATGATAAGTTTTTTAAACAATGATTAGAACAATTTTTTCTAAAATTTACAATTAACCAATCATTTGAAATTCGTTTGAAAAAATTGTTGGTAAAAATCTGTTTAAACCTTAAATTAATTTCTGTCATTGTAGCATCTTAATCACTTTAGAACCGAATACTAAGTACAATTCAACAGAACTGTATATGCCATCAGCTAAAATAGTTCGTCATTAGCTTTCTTGTTTTTTTTTTCCCCTCATTTAACGAGTAAAGGACATTCACCAAGTATATTTAGAATAGGCTTCCAGTTTCTTTAATCATTATATTCACCAAGCCGTTGATTACTCGACTGTAGCTATTGAATGTGAAATATGAATACACAAAAGTTAATTTTATGCGCCATCTATTATCTAACACAAGACCTATTTATATATTTTTATTAAATCTTATTTTATATTAAGATATAAACTATTACGATGTAATTATACAATTTTACGATATATTTTTTATTATATATGATCTGACCGGGGTTTGAACCCGAAACCTTCCGCATGAAGAGCGGCGTCTTTACCAATACGCCAATGGTCAGATCTTAGCTTCTTTACTAGCTTCAACTAGAGTGTACACTCTTCATTAATTAAATTTCACAAATCAAAATTTTACAAATTTAAACAAATCGATCTTAAAACTTAATTTACTGCCCATACATAATCAAAATATAAATTAGGGTATAAGAATCCGATATTATTTATTGAAGCAATCTTTGCCCATCCTTTTTTCAACTCCATATATATAATACCAAATTTCTCAAAATTAACTTGTTGTGTTAAAATATTTTTGGAGTAACTATTTAAAAATAAATTAAAATCTGTATTAATTTACATATTTGAATGATATTTAAATCAATATAAACCTAATGAATATTAACCTTGATTTACCTTATATCTGACTTCAAAATTTTTATGATTATATTTCATAGTCAAATTTATATAAAATTAATGCATTTTTTTTAATATAATTTTTATATTTTTTTTAATATTTCAAAGACTGCAAAAAACTAATTTTTAAAATGTTAGCTAATATGCTAATTTTAAAAATGTACCAATATGCCGTAATTTTTGCACCTTTTTTTGGTCAAATCTATAAATTTTATTAATAAATTTTTATGTATTTATAAATCTTTTGTTTAAATTTCGATAAAAAGAAATTATTTTGAAAAATATGTTGTCATATTGACTAGACCATATACACCAAGGGAGCGATTCATTCCTAAAATAAAAATAAAAACTTAATTTTAAACCGTAAAATACCTATGTTGTACATACTAATCTGATAGAAAAATGTCAAATGAAAATTAAGAATTTAATAAATCGTCGTTTTTACAATCAAATCATCTAAAAATGTGGCACTCTAAATTTAATTCAATAAAATTTTTCACTTCTTAAGGAGTTTTTAAATTATACTCAAAATATTTAAGAATTTTAAACTCATCATCGTTTAGTTAGTTCTACGGCCCTGGGGGGACTTTGGCCTTCCTCACAACATTCCTTCTCACTTCTCTGCCTTGAGCAAAAGCTTTCCAATTTCCCACTCCAAACACTTTTGCATCATTTCCACTACTAAAGTAGCTTTTAAATTAAACTCAAAATGGATGTACTTTGGCCTTCTTCACAACATTCCTTCTCACTTTTCTGCCTTGAGCAAAAGCTTTCCAATTTCCCACTCCAAACATTTTTGCATCATTGTCGACGTTGTCTGTCCGACTTGTTCTCAGGCAACCTCTTGTTCTGGTGTTATACGCAGTACATATGAAGCAATTATACTATGCTCTATTTTCATTCATTCGAGCAATGTGACCGCCGGTCCATCTTAATTTTTGAGATTTTACAAAACGAAGTATACATTTTCTTGTTTTATCATTTGCTTTAGTTCTTCATTATTATTTATAATAGGGAAACCAATTATTAAAAAATTCTTTGATTTATATGTAAATGTTTTATCTATTGTTACAACTCACAGATGATCTTAATAATTTTTTATATAAAGGCATTTGTTAGTTCAAAATTTATTTGGAATTATCTGGGTTGCCCAACAATAACATTACCAACTGAGGAGTCCAATAGTGTTGGATGAACGAAACACTCCAATTGGACTTTCTTTTTTGAAAGTTTTTTAATTTAAAAAAATAATAGAATGCTGTTGTTGGCATGTAATCATGTCTGAATAAATTCGCAAATAAATAAAATTTATATTTCATTTATTGTTTTTGTAAAACTTTAAAGGGGGTAAAAAAGTTTTTTAAATATTAAATAATATATTCAGTAACACATAACTTTTGAATACTAATCCTATAGAATTAGTAATCTTACAGAAGTTTAATACTCTCTAAAAGTTTAATACCAATTTAGAGATCATCATAAAATTAATCGGCTTAAAACTTTTTGAATTTCAATTTAATACTATCGTATACCTACTCTTGAAATTTCCATTATAAATAATTTGAAAATATTCGCACAATTATTTATAATTAATTAAAAAAAATTTATTCATTTAAATTCATTAAATTTTACAAATATTTACTAAAAAAAAATATGTATTTTTTATATTAAACGCCATCATTACTTTGAAACACCAAGATTTTCTACAAATAAATTACATAGAAAACATGTTAAATATAAATATAATTTTAAAAATTAATTTTTTTATTAAAACTTTACTTATTATTACATTTTTCTAAATACTTTTACGTATTTCATATATCTATATATACTTACTCGAAAAAATATCAATTCAATTTTTAATTTCTTAATAGGTATCAGAAAATCGAAAAAAAAATTTTCCAGATTTTTCTGCAAAAGAAAAACCAACTTTTTTCTATTAATTAAAATTTACTAATAATTTTCAATAGATTTGACATGTACATACATATGGTTAATATCAAGTGGCACAGTAATTATTTTTTATAACTATTATACTTCCTATACATTTTATTTGAACAAAAGATTATAGAAAAACCCAAAACATTGAATAATATTACACAATTTTATTTTATTTGTTGTTTTTTTTCTGATTTTCAATACAAAACAAATAAAAATTTTAGGTGGAATTATATAGTATTATAACTTATAAGTATATAAGTTTTAGTATTGAAAATAAAATGGTATATAGTTATTTTTAAAATAAATTATTGAGGGGCGATTATGAATTTAATCGAATTGAAATTTCTTAAATCGAACTTAAATCTAAAGTCTAATGAATACCACATGATTGTAGAATCGAAAAAAATACATTTTAAAAACATGAAGAACAACTGTTTAATTTCCAGCATTACCAACTGTAAGACATACCACCGTCTTTGACCAAATTTTCGATCAAAATTAAATATTTATCATTTGTCATTTGATGACGTTTCAACCGTTATAATTTTATAACAAAAAGAAAATATCTTACTTACTGGACTTTTATTAATTTTCATTATGACATTTTATGTCAAAAATCTAACGCAACACTGTCATGTCGTATTAATTGTATTTCCTACTTAAAAGTTAAAGAACATTAAGATAATTTACAATATTACGGTAATTTATTTTAAATTACGAAAGTTGTTTCTAAGCTTTTACAACCGCTCGATTAATTTTGACTTTTTGACAGAAGAATTAAAATCAAACAAGGGTCGAATTTTCTCAGACTGAACTGTAAAATATTTTCTTCGACTTTGTAAGACCCGCATAATAAGAAAAACTCAGATGTTATTTTAGTTCATTTAGTTCAAGAAATACTATCTACTTTCAAATAAATTATTTAATAAATTGTAAGTTATTGAAACGAAATGTTTGACATTTATGTTAAAAATTACAAGTTTATTGAAACGACATTTTTGACATTTATGTCAAAAATTACAAGTGTATTTGTATTTAATTTTTTAAAGTTCGTTAATTTTTTTTTAACTTTAAAAAGTTTTTAAAACCAGTGTTGGTGTTTGTTTTTTATTTTCAATAACATTATTAAATATGTCAGTTTTTTTATTATTATATTATTATTATGTACTTGTAAATATATAAAATGAAATATTTGTATTATGAAATATTGAATAAATATATTTTTTTTTTACATAAATATTTCTTTTAGGAATCTAAAAGTCAAGGATTAGATCGTGAAAAAAGAAAATTACCTGAAGCAACATTCGCTGGAAAAAATGCTGTTTTAGGTTTTGTTTTTGGTGTAAGTATAAAATGAAAAATTTGTTGAAATAATTTAAAAAATCGTGTTTTTTTCTTTTTGCTATTTAAAATTCATTTTAACTGACATATAAATAATATTAATAATATTTTCTTTAAGAATTTATTTTAGGAATTCTTCTGTATGTATATATATATGCACATATAATTAACGCACATTTTAAAATTATTTAATTAATTATTATTTTTATATACATTCGTACATTATTTACAAATTAACAAAGTTCTACAAATTTATATGAAATATTTCGATGGGAACACCTTTACATAAATTACTAAGTTTACACTAAGTTTATGACTAATTTGAATTACGTCATCGCATTTTTATTTTACTTTCAATTTTTTTTCAATATTATTCTTTATATGTGGTCGTCGGTTTTAAAGTTTTGGTAATACATAAATTACAAATACCTAATAATTTAATTAAAAAAAAATAATTTTAAATTATTAAATTTAATAATAAACTAAAATTTTAATGATAACGGTTAATTAAAAAATGTGACAGCTACAAAATACTATTGACAATAAGCCGTAAATTAAATTACAGTACAATTGTTCAAAATGCTTGGTGTTTGTACTATATGACATTTAGTAACGGATTTCGATAAACATTGACAGATATTTCATTTTGAATACTAAAACTTTTTCATATTCTTTTATAAAAAAGATTTTTAAATCATGATTTTAAATTACTTGGTACTTAAACCTATTTTTCCCATTTAAAATATTCCAATTATTTTACCTGTAAACAGCTTTACTTACATTTGATTTAAAAGCATAGATGGCATAACCGTAGGTACTATAGATCTTTTTTCATTATTGGTTTTTATTCTATAAACATTACACATCCCTACCTATATTACACATTTATTTTATTCTATACTTATTCTATTTTTTTCTTTTCTTTTACATTATTTCAAATCACAATTAAATATAAAAAATGCTTTTTCTATATAAATTATTAATTTACCATTTAAAAAAAAAAAAAATTTAAACAAAACCCAAAAAAAAAATGTTTTTATTTTTAAATCAAATATTGAATTTTAAAAACAGAAAATCGACAGTGTCCTCGATTCTAAAATTCGCTTCCTAGACAATTTAGACAAAACAAATATACAAAAAAATGCCCAATACAATATTGTTGTACCAAAACCAATTAATAATTTACAAGGATTAATACAAGCTGTTATATCACCAAAAATTCAAGGTATCGGAAGTTTAGTTAGTGATCTAACAACTGGTGTTTTAGGTGGTATAACAAGTTTAAGTGGATCATCATCTGGCAATGGTAATGGCGGTAATGGTCTTGGCAATATAGTATCAAAAGTAATTAATTTATCTGGACCAATATTATCTGGATCATCAGGCGGTTCAACAACAGAAGCTCCTGGTTCATCTGATGAAGCAGGATATTAAAGTTTTTTTTTTTCTTTTAAAACAAAGTAAATTAAAATGTAAAAAGAAAAATTAAGTAATATTAAAATACTTACACTATGCTAATGCCAATTAAATTTAAAATGAAAATATACAAATTTATTAAATTCAATAAATGATTAGAATACCAATATTTAAAAATAATTGAAAAATTTTAATAATAGATCAAGTCTATTTAAGTATTTAAAAATATTAAAACTTAATGTATTTTGTTTTACAGTGTCAATGCATTAGCATAGTGTAACTCTATCTTAATTTTTTTTTAAATCCTACTTATTTCTATACTTGTATAACATAACATATTATCTAAAAATTCTTAAATTCTAAATTTGTGCTTTTCAAATTAGGAAAAAATAATGAAAATACTTAATAATTCGTACCTTATGCATTCATTTCATATATTCATTAAAATTAAAAGGTACTTTTTTTCATTAATTTTGTTAATGTAAAATAACCATAATTGACATTTTAGAATAGAACTTGTAGCAAACTGCTTCACTATTTCAATTAAAAAAATTTTTTTTTAATATTTTTTCTATTTGAAAAAAAAATCTGGTCAAAATTAATTTGTATTTTTTTTTTTTTAATAGATTTAAGTTTTAATGTTAAAAAAGAATATATTAAAAATATTATAATTATGTGTTTTAATATAGGTAATTAGGAAATTATAGATATTAATTTTTAATAAAAAAAATAAAAAAAAAAATATTGTATTTCGATTTTGACAACTGCATAAAAATTTCTACATTGTTCGTTCAATGTCAAAATATTACAAATCAATTGCGTGTTTTATATTTTGATGCATATCTTATGCATTTGATTCCAATTAAATGTATTTGATGTATATCAGATGTGCATATTAAATGCATTTGATGTATATCACATCCATATTAAACGCATTTAATGTATATCAGATGCATTGAATGCATTTCAAATCCGTATTTAATGCGTATCAGATGCATTTGATGCAGAATTAATAAAATGCCTATGTGCATTAAAAAATTATATGCATCAAAGTGTAAGGCATACTTTACACTTTTTAAAATAAATTAAACACCAATTACATTTGCTTACACAATTAATAAACTTTAAATTAAACATATTTTGAATTACATTGCAATTTATCTCTTTATTTAGTACTATTTTAGTACGATTTTAATTAAATTGTACTAAATTTCTTTTAAATAATTTGATTAAATGTTAAACTATCAAAATAATGTTAAATAAAAAGTAATGCTGGTTTATTAATAATACTACTTAATTTTATTATTTTATTAATTTTAATAAAAAACAACAATTCCTAATGGTGTCAAAATGAGGACTAAAATTAGTTGTTATTTTGTTTATGGTTGATTTTTTTTTTTAATTTTCCTCTAATATTTGTATAAAAAAAATTGTATATATTAGTTTTTAAGAAAAAAAAAATTGGATAATTGTTATTTAAAAAAAAAAAAAAAAATTAATTTAAAAAAATACAAGAAAAAAAATCAAGTAAATAAATTGTAAACTAATTTTTTATTTATATAATAATAATAATTTTGTAATAAATAATAATTATGCATAAAAACGAAACATATGAAATCAAAACAAAAAAAAAATAATATGAAAATTAATTTTTTATAAAAGGAAAATTGTGTTTTAATTATTATTTTAATTATATTTATAATTATTTTTAGAACTTGACAGTTCGAACTTTTTTAATGCCTAAAATAGATCATCCAATGTTTTATCATAATAATTTATCAAAGTGTCTTTAAAAGTGTCAAATTTTTAACGATTTTTCTACATCCAGTGAAAGTACTTGAGAATTTGAGATCAAAGTAATTATTATTTGACAAAGGCTGTTTTTCTAAATCATTTTCTTTCAGATAGAAAACTTTCGAAATAATATTAGAATTGAATCTGACTAATAGCTCAGTGGTTTAAGTGGCTACTTTTCGAAAAGTCTCGGGTTCTAATCCTGTTCAGATTATATCTAATAAAAAAAAATATAATTTATAATTACAGTTAAATTTATTCCATATTATGATATAAACTATTACGGTATTAGTTAATATCATAATATGAAATAAATTTAACTGTCATAGGGCAGATTCACTCACTTATCACATTGTATATGGTAGGGGACTGTACATAAATAAATAAATAAATTAGAATTGATTAGAATACGTACTTTTCGATTAAATGATTTCAGGAAGATTTTCTAATCTCATGGTTACTTTAAAATAATAAATGAATTTAAAGTTTTAAATTTGTAGTCATATAATGATGATCTTTATTAATTAAAATACTTCAACAAAACTTGAATAAAATTTCAGGGACTTTATTCAATCATGAATCAAAATTAACTGAATAAGAACAAAAAATACGTAATTTGAGTGTACTTACAGTACATAATTAAAAAAATATACAATTATAGTTTCTTTCTGGAAGTATATTAACATTTCGTATATTCAAAGTTATACATAATTATTATTTGAATTTTTCAAATTAAATAAATTAAATAAATAGATGATAATCTATATTTACTAATTCACAATAGCTGTTATTAAAGCTATACTTGAAACTGTTTTACTACTATATACTGTATTTTTCAGAAGTTTTTGTCCTATAACTTTTTAATTTTTTACAAAATTTCAACAGAGGTCTTAAATTGCTTATGACAAAATGTTACACGAATCCCTCATTCTAAACCAGCCAAATTTACAAAAGTTAAATAATCTTAAACTTGCCTTCTTTTGACAAACTTTCAAATACCCGACATACGAAAAATTGGACTTTGAGTTATATGCATATATAAAAAAAGGAATAGTATTACAATTATTTGAGCTTCTTGCGCAACACGATCTTAAAAATAGAGCCATTTTTTTTAGATATGAAATATTTGCCAAACAAAAGATGAAGTGGAAATTCGAAAAACAAAATAGTTGTATATGGAAATCGTCGAATAAATTTAGAAAAGAAATTGTATAAGGCAATTATACTCGAAACAGCTGAGCAACTTTGTTCAATTGGAAAAGTAGCAAATAATGAGTTTTTTAGTTATCGTGCGGTCATAGAACTGACATACAAAGCTAAAAAGACTAACCTTTCGCTTCTGATCAAATCTAAACACTTCAGTCTGTATATTACTCATTTGCAGTGTCATAAACGTTATTTTGAAATTTAGTATGCCCATATAAATCCGTTCGTACAGTATTTATCCAGATATTCAAAACAAAGTCAAAGTATTTGTATTTTTTGTCAAAGATAGAGAAAGACATAACTCGATCTCAAATCCATACTCTTCAGTTTCTTAATCTTCTTTTATATTTTATTTTATTCTTAAAAACTTGCCATATTGTGAATATTTTATATGTAAATTTTTTCATTTAAAATAGTTTAAGATCATTATTAAATATCAAATATTTTCCCGCCAAATTATTCCAATAAATCATCAGCTGTAGGAAGTTAAAAATTGAATAAATTAAAATAGGAAATTTCGTAATATTTAAAATTATATTGAAATATGAAATTATTAATTAATGATCAAATTATTTTGATAATAATTTTTCTTTCACTTTATTACGTGTATTCAACAATTAAATTAACTTTTAATCTTATAACTATTACATAATGTTTGAAAAAAAAATCATTAAAATTTACAAACAATTTACTTACAAAGTGCACAAACTATTGTCATTTGTTTTAACAAAATGATACAAAAAATATGTGTTTGCTTTTATAAAGCTGTTCATTAAGTAAGAAAAAACTATAATTAGTTCTTCATGCTCTACTTATTGATTTATTTTAAAACTTAATGTTTGTTTTGAATATCTCTTATATATTTTCTTACCTAGGTTTTGGTACCAAACTATTTAAATTACTGATACCTTTTAGTTTATTTCATGTTATATAATAATCTTAATTATAATAAAACCAATTAATATTATGTATTTTAAAAAATTTCAATATTTTAATAGTATTTTAGTTAGTAGTAAATGATTTTTTTAATTATAAATACGTTTCTAAAATATTTAAAGAAATTTTTAACTTTTACTGTTGAAAATAAGGGAATTTGTAAAGGTGTTTAAGAAGGTGACCTGAATTAAGGCCCTGCGAAATAAAGCCCCCGCGGTATTATTTCCCGTTTAATGAGAAATAACGCCCTGGGGGTTTACCTCTCTTTTGAGTTGAACTACGACTTCTATGAGAAATAAAGCCCCGGGATGTTGTTCCTTTTTCAATTGAATCTTTGACTTCTTGAGAAATAAAGTCCCAAGTTATTATTTCTCGTTAAAAATGTAATAAAATCCATGTTTGTATATATATATATATATATATATATATACATATATATATATATATATATAAGTAAAATATTAGATGTAAAACAACATATGCGAGACTCTATATTGGGAAGTATATTTAAGTTGGTTAAAAAATCAAAGTTGACCCTTTTCCCAGAGTATTTATGAATTAATGTATGCAAGACTTTGGTTACAAAATCAAGTTTATATGTGTAGTTTGTAGTAAAAATGTAGTTTATATGTAAAATTATTATTTGTTTTTAAATTTTGGAAAAAGAGAATACCCCTGATTTCGATTCGAACTCCAAAATGTATGCTAATTATTTTTGACATTATAGTTGAAGAAAGTCTGTATATGCATTCGTATGAAACCAAAAAATATATGAAACCTTGTGTTATTTTCATTTGCAGGTTCAACTGAAATTAGAAATAATACCTCGGGACTTTATTTCTCACAGAAGTCGTACTTTAACTTAAAAGAGAAATAAAACCCTGGGCTTTATTTCCCATATTTTGGGGGATTTATTTATCAATTACTACGAGAAATAAAATCCCAGGGCGTTATTTCTCAATTACTACGAGAAATAAAACCCCAGGGCTTTATTTCTCATTAAATAGGAAATAACACCCCGGGGGCTTTATTTCGCAGGGCCTTTATCCAGGTCACCGTTTAAGAAGGAAGATAGTATTGTAAATATTACAACATAAAGCCATAAAAGTCGTATTAAGAGTATAAAAAAATACATTTTAAGAGGTCAGTATTAAAATCCCGAAATTTGAAAATCGATTTATAATTTAAATAAATCTCGCCCTAATATTGAACAAAGCTAATAATTAAAAAACATATATTAACCTAATATTGAACCCTTTTTCTTAATTCCTTGTGGTACCCCCTTCTTCATAATTCCTATGCCGCTTGAAATATCTCCTATACCAACGCATTGTGATCTATAAGTTAGATAAGATTCAAAATATTTTAGCTGGCATTTAGAAAGATTGAGACATGACAACTTTTGAAGTAAATTTGGGTTATCCACGCAATCAAACGCTTTTGAATGTCAATGAAATGTATGCGGATGTTGTTCTTGAGTTTTTCCCAAAACCATATTACACAGGATGTTAAATATTATTATTATCCATAAAGTAGATTAGTCCTTTTTTTAATAAACTAGAATATTTTGATCTAAAGTTTCGTGAATTCTTAGCGTTTTCCAGATTTCGTCTTGAGAAAGATCATCGTAATTTATAGGCGTTTTTGATTCATTAACGCTCTCTCTGATCAGGTTTTCATCAACGACTAATTTTACGTGTTTTTTTAATGTTTTATTAAGTTCATATTAATTTTAGCTAATTTATGGGTTGCTTTTTATACAGGAATTTCCATTTTATTAGGTATCTTTGCAGCACAGTTTTTTAATGAATCGAATCAAAGATTCATTATGAGCTTTTGGGCAGTTATTGCAGGTTTAAGATACATTCTTTACTTTCTTTGCGTTAAGCAAGGTTTAGTTACATTAGTACAATTGACGTGGTAGATACATTGGATCCCTCGAGAATTACCTATTATATTTTTCTTACAATTTGCGCAGCTTTTGATTGATCATATTTTATATTTATTACAAATCCTTAAGCCTGCAATCTACATCTGCTCTCAAAATAATTTATTACATTTCTATTCTTTTTTCATTTAACTTAATTGAATATTAAGACACTTTGAATAATATAGAATGGGTCTTTGTTTAGTATTAAACATAATATATTTTAGTAAAGAAGTGCTACGTTACTCTTAATCCTATAATTTAACTACTTTTATTTATTATTTTTTATATAGAATTCATACTATTGTAACTATTTAAACTATAATTTTTAATAAATTTCAATATAAATTAATATTAGCTAATATTTAAAATTTAAAAATATATTTAACAAAATTTTATTTTTTTTTTAGCAAAATGATGAGATGAAAACTGCACAATCTTCATTTAGAAGCAAAAGACAAACCAAAAAAGTTGAAGATGATGTTCCAGATCTTAGAAAAGATGGTATGGTATCATTAGATGTTCCTGATCAATTATTCAGTCAATCATTTACAACTGTTACAAATTTATCTAAAGTTATTGGAAATTTTATGCTGGTAATTTAAACCAAAAATTTATTAAAATTTAAATTGTCCTTTTACTCTATGCGTCTATTTCTAAAGCTCTGAATTGTTATTATGGTAATAAAGAATAAACTTAAATCAAACATTTAGATATAAAGATCACAGATCAAAAGATCAGATCAAAAAACTTTACCGGATCTTTCAAAGATCAATTTTTGGATCAAATGATCGTTTTTTGAGCAGTGATAAGATCATTTTTCCGATCAGATCAAAATGAACTGAACTTAAAGAATTAAAAAAATCATCAACCATTTAAATACATAACAAATGAATTAAGTCTAAAATGGATCTTGTTTAAAGATCTTGAACTGAAAATGAATCTGAATCTAATTTATAATAGATCAAAAAAAAGGATTATTCGTTTTAAAAAGTGATCTATTAAAGATCAGATCAATTTCTCTGATAAAAATATGAAAAATATATCTATGATCTGATCTCTTTTTTCTGCAGATTAAAGATCGAGTTTAGGATCTAGATCAGATCTAAATTAGATCAGATCATTGATTCTGATAACACGAATGTTTGCAATATAATATTATCAAAATTACAATTTTACTTTACTTTATATATATATGTTAATTAAATTCTATGATTTAATAAAAATTATTTATTTTATACAATTTTAGAATTCAGCAAGACGTTATTCAAAATTCGCTTATTGGTTTAAACCACTTTTTGGAAACACATTAACCGTTGAAGGACATGATTACGTTCCAACTACAACAACAAAAAAACCAAATTCAATTTAGAATATAATTTTTATACTTCTATATTTTATTTAATAACTTTTTTAAATAACTTTTTTATAATTCCAATTTTAAATATTTAGGAAAAATTAATTAAACATAATCTTTAAAAAAATTAAAAATATTTATAATTGGTGTTTGATATACTTAATAGTAAATAAATAAATTTTTTATTAAAAATATATATGTATATATTATCTATTCTTTTAATTTAAATTCAGGACAAAGTTACAGTAAGTTAAAAACGAATGCAAGCTTGTTATATATAAGCTTTTCTTGTTGCGTAATGTGGTTTTTATTTCAAAGTCTCTAAAGTCTGTTAATATTTTATGTAAAGTTTGGTTAGTTTATATGTGAGACCCCCCGATCCTATGGTCAAAATTTACCCCATCTGCGAAGTCGTAGTATTTTGTTTTAGTAAAAAGAGCATTCATATAACAAATTCCATTAAAATCGGTTGAGATTTTGATGAATTATTAAAACTTGACTTCCCAAAACTCCTTGAAACTACATATGTAGAGTCTATGATACTATAATCAATTTATGAAAGCTACTTAAGAAAAAAGTTAAATGGGCAGAACTATATATTTAAATTAAATCTGTTAAAAATTCAAATTCAAAATTGCCACATAATTTTTTAAAACAAAAAAAAAACGAGGAAGAGTGTAGTAGATTAGACTGTGTCAACTCTGGGATACCCGTATGACCGTAACATATACATTATATCATCCGGTTAATTACTTTTGGCAAAATTTCAAACATACAGCTCTATTAGGTGTAGTGGAACACTCATATAAAAGAAGAAGTTGTATGGCAGCTACTCGAACCCTCTGCACCAGACCAACTAAATTTTGCAGAAACTTTGGCCATTACACTAAACAATTTTTGGCAAAATTTCAGACACCCAGCTTCATTAGGTGGAGAGTAATGCTCATATAAAATAAGAAGTTGTATGGCAGCTACTCGAACCCACTCCACTAGACCAACCAAATTTTGCAGAAACTTTGGCCATAAAACTAAAGTACTTTTGCCAAAATTTCAGACACGCAGCTGTAATAGGTACAGAGTAATGCTCATATAAAAAAAGAAGTTGTATGGCAGCTACCCGACCCCATGGACCAAAATGGCTGGATTTAAATAGCGATGACGGCTATTGCATAAAAACGAATTTGCGAAAATTTCAAGATCCTAGCTCCTTTAGTTTTTGAGTTATCGTGCGGACGGACGGACGGACGGACATACATAGCTAAATCGATTTATTTTTCGATTCTGATCCGATCCATACATTTGAGTCTATATCTACCCCCCTTTTAAAGCAGTAATATTTTTTGTACCGCATGGCAATCATATACATTTGACTTTCAAACATTTAAAAAGCTTATAAAACCAGCTTTCTTTTACCGTTTTTAGATGAATATATATCTTACAGAACTGTTGTTATAATTGGGCGCTGTAGCTCCCTAACAGGTAGAACTACAGAAAAAAGTTCTTCTATGAAATTATTTTTTTGCAATACCTATATACCATCTGTGGTTGAAGTTTCTTATCTCTATTTCAAACAATGTAAAAGTTTTTGTAAACATACGGACAAACCGACAGACATAGTGAAACTATATAGGCATATTTTTAGAAAATGTTTTGAAATTGTGCTAAAAACGAAACCGTATTGGTAAACCATGCCTTAACGCGTATGTATGATAAAATCGATTTTTAATAAGCATACCTATAACATTTAGAAAAACATAATGCATTATTTAATTCTAATAATATTTATAAATAAAATTAAAATTTATTTCTAATTTTATAGTTTTTGTTTTCTGTACTGAACTTGATTTTTATGAGGCCTGCTAATATAACTTTATCATTTATGTATTTAAATTAAATGAAATTAACAAAAATTAAGTTATAAGAAAAAATGGGAATTTTCTAGTGAATTTTGAAAAAAAAATATCTAATTTATTATTTTTCGAACATAAAGTTTTACAGTTATTTTAAAATGCTACTGGAAATAACAATAAAATCATACAAATACAAGTAGGTAGTAGGTACAATCATACTTTACTGAACCTAGATATCTATTTACGTTGACCGTCGACCGTTGTATATAATTATGTATGTATTTAAATAATTTTGAATTTTAAAGTTAGATATGTAAAAATGTAAATGAAAAAGTGGTTAACAAAACTTTATCAGCTTAAATTTTATCATATGTTATTTTTATTATAAATTATTTATTTTCGTTACCCACAAAAAACTTCAAATCATACATTATGCATATTAAATATTTTTTATTTGCTTATATGATCAAATTTGTTTTTCAATTTAATTTTACATTGTACAATAAGTAGTATTACTTTAGTACTCAATTCCCTCCATTTTTATTTTTTTTAGAGCTACCACATTTCAATAATTAATTCTGGACCGATATATCCACAATATATGATATATTTTTGTAGCTTTTAGAGGATAATAAAAGCTACAAAAATGTCGAGCGGATGAAAGAGACAAATATAAAAAAAAATATTCACGATGTGACATTTGAATTTTTTAAACAAACTAGAGAATGTAATTTTTAAACAAGCAAAAAAAAGTTTTGCATTTAGGCTTTGATTTTAATTTTATGAACGAATTTTTAATTAATATTAGGTTATATAAATTTTTGACTGTCAAAATTTTTATATAAAAAATTGTTCTCCCTCTGTCCTATTGAGACTTTTGAGTATTGAGAGTGTTCTATAATAATATAAAATAACTCTTTCAAAAGTTGAATATAATCAACGAAATTTTTCTCATTAAAAAC
Organism: Dolichopus griseipennis; assembly: GCA_963082915.1. Lineage (NCBI taxonomy): Eukaryota > Metazoa > Arthropoda > Insecta > Diptera > Dolichopodidae > Dolichopus > Dolichopus griseipennis. The sequence continues at coordinate 332,312,944 of OY720441.1, read as the reverse complement.
CAGTCATTAATCTATTTTTGAGCGTTTGAGTGGAATTTAGATGAAATAAATAAAAAACCGAGGAGTTTCCTCTCCTTTCCTAAAACCCTTTTTTTCAAAATTTAAAAACTAAATTTTATTGAATATTTCAACAAAATCCGAAAAAGCATTTAAATAGTAAGGTATGTTAATAAAATTTTAATCAATCCACATTAAACTCGAAACACTTCTAGTTTTTTAGTAGTCTGGTCACCCATCCCATGACATTAAAATGTCAAAACAAAAAAATCAACAGTTCAGTTCATTGTCGAAAATTGATTTGTGTTGTAGTAACAGTTTTTCTAATCCTTTGTTTTGGATTCATAATAATAAACGATTCAGTGAAAGGCGGTTTTTTTTTAATTTTTTTTGTAAATTTATTAAAAATACTACATCAGCATTTTTTTTTTATAATTTAATATTAAAGTGTTTTGAATTGCATATTAATTTTACAGTTAAAACCATCCACAGCGTAATATTTTTAGTTTTTTTTTCGAACATTTAAAAAACCTTTCAATAACATTTTTGTACAAAAAACTTAAAATACATAATTGTATAATGGAGTCTTTAAAAGGTTCTGGATATGATGAAACGGTTATATGTCCGCATAATAAATCTCATCTAATATTAAAATCTAGATTGCAAAGAGTAAGTGTAAAAATAATTATTTACAAAATTTGAAAACTTCAAGGTAAAAATTCAAATGTTACGTATATTTTAGCATCTGATTAGATGCACAAATAGTCATCCGAATAGTGAAAAAGTTACGTGTCCGTTTAATTCAACTCATTTAATTGAAAAAAAAGAACTTAATGTAAGTTAATGTTTTATATCCAATTTAGAAATTAAAAGATATTTTAAATATTGTAGCATCATGTCGAAAATTGTCCTGATAGAGCAAGTTTTGATTTATATAAATACAAAATTGATACTAAACCATATAGAGATGCAACTGAAGTGGATGTTGTTGAATCTTCCGAACCAGAGATACAAAATCTTGATTTAGAGCCTAAGGAAGATTGGTCCGATTATAATGTTCCTACCTACAATCCAGAAAAATATTGTGAAAATGCTCGCATTTTAAGAACTAAAATTGGGGTACGAAATTTTTTATTTATTTTAAATGTATAGTCTACTTTTCGTGTTATGGTTAAAACCAATTTTAAAGACATATATTTAACCTGCCATATGACTTTCTTGCACACACATTAATTAAAATTTTCTCTGAACGATAGCTCAAATGGCGTGTTCAAACCCAAGTCAGACAAATTTACTTATTTATCAAAAAATTAATAAATTATAAATTAACCGGTTCGTGGTATCGTGGTACCATAATGATTTGGTAAATTTTAAACCTTTCTATTGAATTTTGTTTTTCTATATTGATATGTAATTATATAATAATTATTAATTATCTATATTATATTGAGCCTCGAGCTATGTTTTACCAAATCAAAGATCGATTTTTTAATTTATTTTGGAAGAAAAGGGCATTTAACAAATTTCCTTAATAGGTAAATGAATATCTTATATCGATCAATACATTCTTACTTTTTGAATAATGAAATGGGTTAATTAAGATTATTTACTAAAAATCAAATTAACAAATAAGGTATTTGGAATAAATATTATTTTTATTAATCATATAAAAAATTTATTGCTAGCATTGTTATTCCTATTTGCCACATGGTATTTTCTTAATGTTAAAAAAAAGTTGAATGTATCATAGATCGAACACAAATTTCTAATTTTTAAAATTAGATAACAAATTTTTGTGATAAGTTTCACATGTTTATTATAAATATCAATTTTTAAAGATAATCATTTATTATTGCCACATTTCACTATTTCATTTTGTAAGAATACAAACATACATTTGTCAGTTTTATACAATCTTTATCAAATAAAATTTTTTTTTTAAAAATATTTCGATTTTTTTATAGACGTACTAAATTGGTTTTTCAACATTTATATCATAAAATTTATAAAATTTTTAATATTAATTTTATGTTTCATTTTTAGGGGACCCCTTCGGAAAAGAAAGCTTTTAAGGAAGCTCAACGTAATAAACTTAAAAAATAAACAATTCGAAAAATTATAATTATTAAAATCTTGTGGTTACGAATTTATTTTTGATATAATAAATAAATTAAGAGAATTAATTTTATTAAATTTCTTTTTAATTTTTCAATTAATTTTTGACAAAACTTTAAATATTAAAGTTGATAATTAAAAATCTTATAAGCTTAAAATTATATTGTGATTTGAGACTACAATTTCAATTTGTTCTTTGGAAAAAAATATTCAATTTTAAAGAATTTTATTAACTTACATTAATATTTTCTTAACAAAAAACTAAATTTGTTCTTTGAAATAATATAAGGAAATGTGATATGTACAATAAATAAGAAATAAAGAACTTATTTAATTGGAAATAAAATAATTTGAGTTTTGTAATTTACGATATTTGTTTTGTTCACAATCTTTTAATTATTAATGGAATATCGAGTAAAAGAAAAATAAAACAAATATTTTTTTTTAAAATTAGTTTTTTTTTATTACATGTGTTCATAATTTTAGATTAACTTATAACTACTTCATGTTACAAATATGTATTAAAATTGTTCATATTAATTTTGCTAATTGCTTGCATTTTAGGAAATTGTTCATTTTTGTTCTTTTTTTTTTTAATTTAGTTTTTAATTATATATAATTTTTGCTTCTAATTAAAAAAGCTATACCTTAAATATTTTAATTTAAAAATACAAAAATAATAAACAAATCTTATCTTATACGTTTAATAGTAATATTTTACATTAGTACATATTAATATAAGTTAGAAATAACTTTTGATAAAAATAAATCATATAATGCAGGTTTCATAAAAAAATACTCATCTCTTAAAAATGTAAAATAATTAAACACCACGATTTCGTAAGTCTTTAACTTTATAAATGCGTACCAGCCAATGTTCTGTTGTATAAGCTTCTTCAAGTACATCTAGTTCAAAATCTTTATTTCCGATTTCAGCAGCTCTTACACGATCATAACCTGGTGGTTTACCACCTTCTGTATAAACTTGACCAAAACGATAATAACACATTTTGTACATTAGACAATTTAGTAAAGTTGGAGAACCCTCTTTATCAACACGGAATTCGCCACTTGGTGCATAATAATTACGTTCGTTAATATGTGCACCCCTATCTGTACTTCCACCTATTCTAACCATCCATAGAAACTTGTTTATATCATCTGATGAATAGCCTGTTAATCCACCAAATATTACTAAAACATAATCAACATCTAATTCACGCATAATTTCATATGCTTTCTCTTCGGAAGAAGCCATTGCTTGTCCTACTCGAGAAATATGTGTATTGTTCCATGTATTATTATCTACCAATATTGTGCGATTTGCCATAGCCGTTATTTGATAACCATAATCCCACCAAGACATTACTCTTGCGTCCTTTAACAAAATTTTATTTTTACTTAATCATCAAAGTTAATTATCAATTAAAGTTTTACCTCTGGTGTATTCATTTTAAGCCAATAATATGCTTCCCTAAAATCATCAAAAATAATTCTACCACCATCATGTGATCTCGCACTTAATACAATGGACGGTGAACTGTAAGCTTCTGATGCAACCCACGTACAATGAAAGGTGTATGTTATAAGCATCACTGTAACTATAGCTACAAAACCAATTGCAACTTCCCTTTTAATAGTAGTTTGTTGTTCTAATTTTCTATGACTGCGTTTGGATTCTATAATTTTAGATGATGGAGAATCAACATTCTTAATATACTTAGAGAGTAAATGTGAAATAGCGATTCCTGATAATATGCACATAACTGGGGCCAAAACAAGCATTAATCGAACCATCACCCCCTGTTTAAAAAACATTTTTTGTTTTTAAATAACAATATATATCTGATTGAAAAAAAAATTATAAATTTTATTTAATCAGTTTTCAATTAGTACTCATTATGTTTCATACTCTTCCTATCTTGAATAGATATCATCACAAAATGTTAGTTTTTATTTTATTTTATTTTTCAACTCACCGCAAAATAAATACTGGTAACTCCGTATAAAATAATAAATATGTTTGCATCAGATAATTTGGAAAAGCAAAAGTATAATCCAGCTGGAAACAAAAATACAAGAATCTGAAAAAAATAACAGTTTTACGATTTTTTTTTAACTAAAAAAATGTTAAACTAATGTTCGTCTTTCTTACTAATATTAAGAAATCAGCGATCAAAGTGTTAATCATCATTGTGACTAACATTTAACGAAGGGAAACTATCAAAAACTCTGATAATTTCAACCTCTATTATTTGCTAATCCATAACTTTCACTTATGTATTTTTAGAATATCATCACTTTTTAAAAAAATATAAAATAATGAAAAAATTAAATAACCTGTAAATCAAAATAAAATGATGACCAAGAAGTGGGCTGATGTTCTGATACAGATGCAATTATTGGAATGTGATTTTTCGCGTAGGATGGATCTAGTAAAGAATAAAATCTTCCTGTCCATGGTGATATTTTCCCAGTTATAGTTAATATAATACTAACTACAACACTAATAGTAAATACTGTTGAAATTAAAGTTTTAAAAAGTATTTCGAAATGTTCTTTTGTCATACGCGAACGAACATAATCTACGAAAGCATTTATTTGACACAGCCCGAAAACTCCCAAAGCCTGAAAATGAAATACGATATTTTTAAAATATTTATTTCAATTTAAAAATTTGTTTTAATAAAAATAATAAATTCAGCTTTATTTTAGTACTCATAATTTATCATACTCTTCCTATCAATAAAAATCTCATCACAAAATGTATTTTTTTTTTTTTTATTAAGCCGATTGATATAAATTAATTTGTACTTACCAACATATGTTCTGAACTTTGTATTGGTTGAAAACCAACAAAAGAAATTTGCATTGAGAGTATTGTACCAATGCAATATAATATACTATATGCCACATATATTCTATGTGAAAATCTTCCAGTTGCCATTAAAGCTAGGACATGCAATGGTATTAAATTTATAAGGAAAACATATCCTCCCCATGAAGACACCTAGGTACATTATTGCATTTTTATAAAAAACTTTCATATTTTCCAAAATAAGATCTAATTACCATGTAAAAATAGGCTAAAGCTGACATAATTGACCAAAAAATAGCACCTGTTTTTACCGCTTTGATCCACATGTAATAAGTTAATAGCATACAGAATATAGCTATCCCTTCGTTGTCATAACTACCAGCAACTGATCTAGATATATACCCAGGAACTATAGAAATCATAGCAGCTGCTACAAGGCCGGCCCCAGTACTCTAATAAATATTTAAAAATTTGCTTAATATTGTAAAAAAGCTATTAGTTTATAAAAAAAAAAACATACATGGATTTCTTTCGTTAATAAATAGGTAACAATTGTTGTAAATGAAGAGAAAAGTGGTGCCAAAAATACACAAACATTCCTAATATCTATTGTTACATTTAATAACCACATAATTCTATATAAAGCTGCTGATGTGATCATCAATCCGGGATAAATAGTTCCACCAATTATACGTCCCAATGGATACCATGCTCGGTCATCGAACCAATTGTGAAAATTATAAAATCCCTGTTCAGCCAAAAATCTTGTTGTACGGTAATTAAAATATGGATCAAATTCGTGAATAACACTTTCAAATCTTAATACCGAAAATAGTCTTGTAGAAAACGCTATAAAAAATTGAGGTTATGTTTTCAAATATCTATTTATAGAAATAAGTAACAATAAAAAAAAAACTTACAAAGTATTGAAGCTAAAAGTAATATGGATAACTTAACTAGATATTCTTGTTTTTCCATATTAACTTTAAGCTTTTCTCTAACCGTAATTGGATTTGGATCCACCTTTACTTTTTCCTTACACATTTTTTTTTCTTCACGTTTCACTCAAAACGAAAAAAATTGGGAGGTAAATTTTTTCTATATCAGATCACATAACAAAAAACCTTAAAATTTTACTTTTAAATTGCTAATTTTTAAAACTCCTCATTATTGTACACATAATTTTATAGAATTTTTTATAAAATTATTTTTTATTTAAATTGAAAAAGATTTTTTTAGCCGGTTTTGGTTATCTGTTGAAAGAATAGTGGCGTGGCAGAAAGGAACTGCAGCTGTCAAAAAGTCAAATCGATTTATTTAATTGATAATATCGAATTCGATAATTAGCGCATTAGTTGCATTGTGTTTTAAACACAACTAAGGCGTCAATACGCTGAAACTTTTAGGATATTTTGAATTTAATTTTTAAATTATTATAAAAAAGATTTAGAAAATGTATTTGATATTAAATGCCAACTTTAAAAGTTCTAATCAAAATATCAAGTAATTTTATACCAAGGATATAAAAAAAAATCGGAAAGGATACGATTTTAAAGAATAACAAAGTTCTTGTTTACAGTACTGAGTAAATTATAGAAAAAGGGGAAAAAGCGCTGACAGACCTAATGCAAAATTTTTATGAACGCAAAGGAAGATGCAAGAACTTATATTAAAGTTAATTCTAGAATTTTTTTGATGTTTTACATTAAAAAGATGCATAAATTACATATGAATTGTGTCACTGATTTTTTAATATAACGAATGTTTAGAGTCATTTTTATTGAGTACCGTTATTCTATGCAGTCCATTTAATTAATTTTGAAACTTTATCGCTTGTACAGATGTTTTTGGTTATATTTTACAGCAACATTGACTTATTCGCGGCCCTCGTATTGATGAAAAATAAAATAATGAATGAAACTAAATGGGGTCTAAAAAACGAAACGAATGACAGGATAGCAATATCAAAACTGCAGAGTCAAAACACATGAAAAAAACAAGTCGATCATATAGAAATTTAAAATTCAATAGATAAAAGGTAAAGGTTTGGTTTAAAAAAATTCATGGACTTTCGTTCTTGTCGTATTTTGAACATCACTATTTTCATAAGTCATATAATCATAAGTATCACACTAAAAAAACCAAATATTTAATGAAAAAGAAATTTATTAATGCTCGTGTTAAACAATTTTCAGTTTACATGTAAAATTTCAGTTTAAAAATAAGTTAAAAAAAAATAAATTTGTTATGTTGCATGTACTTGTGTCGTTCATCAAAATTTTCAACATTTTTATATACATTTAATCTTTGAATTGTAATTAAAAAATAAAAAAAAACATTTTATCATAATAGTTTTTTAGTTGCAATTGTAATATGAAAATCAGCCTTTGATTTTTTTTTCTTGTTTTCTTTTGATTTTTTAATATGTGACAAATTATTATTAGAAATTTTAATTATTGAGACAAGTTTTAATTTTCTGAATAAAAAGAATAATATAAATATTTCAACTTCATAATTTTAATCACTTTTTATTGGTTTTGCTTTTGTTTTATTGTCATCACTATCCTGAGTATCTTCTTTAAGTTCATCTATTTCATTATAATTATTTTTTGTCAGTTTCGCACTTTCACGTGGACCTTTATTTGGTGGATAAATGAAATCAACTAAACAAACCAAAAATAAACCTAAAATTGCTCCAATAAAAATGGTTACAATTGCAAAAATAACATATGCTGCCCATTTTGGTAATCCATACGTTTCATGTATTTGTGTATTAACAACTTTTAAGAAATGTGATATTTTAAAGATATAAGATAAAACTGACATTTGAATTGAATCTGGACGCTTCCAATATGGAAGTTGTTCAATATTTTCCCATAATTGTTTTCTTATAAAATTTATTAATGATTCTTCATCTCTAGAACCACGATATTGCCTAAATTCACCATTTTTAACATGATAAATTGTTGGTAATGCCGTTATAAAAAATCTTCCACTAAGCGATGGTGATTTTGTAACATCTATTTTACCGACCCGAATATTTTCTTGTGCAGCTTTATTAGCAAATTTTTCCCATACTGGTTCTAAACTTTTACATGCTGGACACCATGGAGCAAAAAATTCAACCATCCATTCTCCATTAAAAATTTCTGTCCATGTATCATCATCCAATTCCTTAGCTCTAATTACAGGATCAGGTTTATTTTTTAAATTACCACTTTGACATGATACATACCAACTAAGATTTATAAAAATTATAAATGCAATCAATTTCATTATGAAAATTTGTTTTGAAGATTTCTTATATAAATTATAAAAATATATATTTAAATATTTTGTATTTTTATGATTAAAATATATTGTCGAGATCAATAGATTGCCGTAGTTTTAATATAGATGAAAATAAAAAGCTGTTTCGCATAGTAATAATAAACTTTGAAGAGTATTCTTTTTTTGGTTTCTGCTCAACCTAAAATATAAGAATTTATTTAATTTTGTTTCACATTTTGAAAATAATTTATTTATTAAATAAAAAGTTGTAAGCAATATATAAAAATAAAATACTAATTGAAATTTTTTAACTAGGTTAATAATTATTGATTTAAAATTTACTATAATCAAAAAGATTGAACTAGATCATACAATAAAAAATATATCAATTTTAATATTTATATTTCTTAACTACGCATTATAAACTACATCAATTTTAAATTTGAATGGGTTTTATGTTTTGATATATCCATTTGTTTAATTAATATACTTTAAAAAAATTATATTAATCATGATTAACTATTTAACACGTTCTAATAGTTATTGTCTTTATAATATTAATTCTCCTCCTACACTTTCGGCATGTTGTTTACAATTCATTAGAATATTATTTTAGGTGAATATTTCTAAATAATTTCTTTTTTATATCTTTTTAAATTTAATAAAATAAAAACATTTCTCGATAATATTTTAAAATTAACCTTAATTACTTTTTCCAGATATAAAAACCTTTTTTATTTATTTTAAAATATTTGGTAGAACCTTGAACATGACAAATCGACTAGGCCGCTGAACTACATAATATTCTATCTAACCTGGACTGGAGAATGAAACAGCAATATAAAAACAGTTTTGGAAGATATGTTGAATATAAAGTATTGCCAAATGCCATCATTATCAAAAGTTTATAAATGTTAAAAAATTTAAAGTTAATAGACCCTATAAAATATAAATGTTTATTGAACTAAAAGTAAATTAAATGAACGGCTAAGCAATAAAATTTTTTGAAAATTAGTTATATAATAATTAATAATAATTTAAAATTTTATTTTTTTAGATAGTATTTTTGTATTACAAATTTAATAAAATATATATCTTGAATTCAAAAAATAATTTTTTGTGTTTCATCAAACCGACACAATTTTCTAAACGGTCTAGTAGTTTGATTCGAAATTTTTGCATAGTAATTGTCATTCTGACATTATTTTATTTACGTTTCTAAGACTTTTCATTATGGTGATTTAATTTGATAGAACTGCTAAGTACGATAGATTTATGTACTTTTAAATAATTTTTAATCATATTTATACTTATCTTAGCCAACAATCTTCAATTGATAAATTATACAACATAGGAAAGGACAGGCATAATTTCTATTATTTCTCACCAAAATTCAAAAAGTCGGTGAAATTTTTGTAGTTTTTCCAATTGTTGAACAAATGGTAGACTGATAAGATGGCCTATCAAACTTTAAGACAAAGTTTTTTAGAAATTCCTGTAGTTACAAGAATTTATACAACAGCATGTGTTGTAACCACAGTTGCCGTGGTAAGATATTTAATTAAACTATTTAATTTCAACATTTGTATTATAAAAAAAAACACGTCATCGTAACTGATATTAACAAACTTGTTGAATAACCATTAATTATTTAGTTTCTACTTTCAACTTCTTCTTTTTTCAGCATTTAGAATTGATATCACCCTTACAATTATATTTTCATCCAACGTTAATTCTTAGAAATTTACAATTATGGCGAATGGTTACAGCATTCCTCTTTTTTGGTTCTATAGGATTTAGTTTTTTCTTTAATATGATATTTACTTATCGTTATTGCCGAATGTTAGAGGAGGGATCTTTTCGAGGACGTAGTGCTGATTTTGTTATGATGTTTTTATTTGGAGGCTTTCTAATGATCATAATGGCATTTTTCATTAATTTATTTTTCTTGGGACAAGCTTTTACAATTATGTTAGTTTATGTATGGTCAAGGCGTAATCCATTTGTTAGATTAAATTTCTTTGGATTACTTAATTTTAACGTAAGTAAAAAAACTAATGCAAACTTTAAAACAAATAATTTAATCCTTATTTATATTTTTAGGCTCCATTTTTGCCTTGGGTTCTATTAGGTTTTTCAATGATACTGGGAAACGCAATATGGGTTGACTTAATAGGAATGGGTGTTGGGCATATTTATTATTTTTTGGAAGATGTTTTTCCAAACCAAAGAAACGGTTGTAAATTATTACGTACTCCAAATTTCCTGTGAGTTTTACATAGATTTTATTAAACGAACTTAAAACATTTAGAACCAAATTTTAGAATAATTTCAATTTAGTTACTTGATCTAGTAGATATAAAGTTAAAAAGTTTAAAAGTTTATTCTTACCCAAATACTTATAAAATGTTCTTAAAGGAAATAACATTTATATTTTCTTTTTATTTATAGCAAAGTAATGTTTAATGAACATATTGATAGAGAATATCAACCCTTCCCAGAAGATAGACCAGGTGGTTTTGATTGGGGTGGTGAAGGTGAAAGACCAAACCAACAAGAAGATAGAAATGACGATGCTCAAGGTGAACAGCAACAACAACAACAACAATAGCTACGATAAAATATAGTGATTAAAATTTAAAATGTTTTAAATTAGTACATCCGCACTAAAATAGTTATTACGAAATTACAAAAATAAAAGTAAAATAAAACAAATAGGTATTTAGATTTTTAAGTACCTATATGTAGATTTCCATATTTAAAAATTATGAATTTTTTTTTTTTTTTATATATTAATTCATGGGTCTTGTGTTTTAAAAAAACAAATATTGTATTATAAAATAATAAATTAAAAAAAAAAAATCATGACCAAATGGTAACCTCTAATTTAAAATTATTTAATTTTTAGATACTTAAGCAATTTGTTTTAAATTTGTAATATTTAAATAAAAATAATATTGAATATTTTAATTGTGCTATTTTAACGTTTTTATTTTCCTTTAATTGTTGTTCTAGTTGTTAGTTTTAAACTTATTTTAACCCTATAATACATAAGCTCAAAACTTTTTTTAGTTTCAGTTTTAATAAAAAAATATCTTACCTTTTAAATATTTTTACTAACTCAACACCATAAAGAAATAAAAAATTTTTTTTGTTTTTAATTAAATTTTTCAATTTTTTATTTTCATAAGTTTTTTTTGTTTTTTTTTTTTTTTTTAATTTAAATTTTGTTTCAGTTTTTATCAATCTTATGATAATTAAAATAGCTACTAAATATATTTCTATTTTTTATTACAGAGTAAAATTATATTTTGTAAGAGTCACATATTCAGATAATTATACTTCAAATGACTACAAATTTAAGACTTAAATAAGGGAACTTTTTACCACGAAAAAGTAAAATTAATTTTTAAAAAATATTAAAGCAAAACAATTGTAATAAAACTTAAAAGTAAAAAATATAAAAATAAAATATTTCTTTTTAAATTAATGTAGATGAGTCTATGAAATTATGCTTTTTTTTTTTTTAATTTCTTTTAATGTATATAATTTTTTAACAATTATTTCAAAATTTATGTAATTATTGTTTTTTTACTATTTTATTTATCATATTTTTCGATTTACTACATGATGCACACATTTATATCTTTATTTTTATTTGCTTTTTACTTCAACTTTTTATTGATATCTAATTTCAATAAAACTATAATTAAATATTTTTTCTAATGTTGGTTTTTGTATGTTTAATTATGTATATTTTAAAATTCTTTTGGTATATTAATTTTAATTTTTTTAAATTATGAGTTTTTTTTTTTTAATTTGAATAGTGTAAGTCTAGATTTAGATTAGGCCTCTTAAAAATATGCCTTTATTGTTATAGTTTTACATCAATATAAAGTTTTCACTATACTTTTGAAGCAGCGGCAAGATTTATTAAATGTATTAATAAATTGAAAGTATTATAATTAAAAACTAAACAGAAGAAATAAAATAATACAAGTTTTAAACAAAAAACAGTAAAAAGAAATAAAAATTTTAAAATTATATACGATTCAATATTTTGTATATTTTGTTTTTTATATATGTAGTATGTATATAGCTATCATTTACATTATTCCACTAAGTACGATGTAATTTTTTTTTTTTTTTTTATTTTGTATATTATTATAATTTATTATCACACTTAGTGTATTTAATAATTGTTTACATAATCATATAAATATAAAAAATTAATTTTTAGTGTAATGTATTTTACTTCACATTCAGTTTTTTTTACGTAATCTACAGTTTTTAACAGAAAACTCTTGTATCTTAAGTAATTAGCTTAAATAAAAACAAATAAAATATATTTAACTAAAAATTATTTTTTATTATAATATATTACATATATAAATTTATAATTTTAAATTTTTTGTAGCCATAATTTAACAATGACGATGAATTCAAAATTGAAATTTTTTGTTTTTATTTGGATCACATTATTGGCATCGCACTATCCTTAACAATTAGTTTTATAATGTAAATGTAGCTTAATAATTTTGTGTGAAGTTTTTATATAATTTAAGATCAAGATGCATTTACATTGCTAAAAAAAAGTTGTAAAATTATTTAAAATTTTTTTTTAGCATTAAAATATTTGGTTTCAGTCTCATATAATTTATTTTGTGTTAATTTATTTTAAAGGTGCCACTGTTTGGTTATTTTCCCATTCGAAGGCATACCAATCAATTAAAAATGTTTTTTTTAAAAGAATCTTAATGATAAGATAATTGACTTGGTTTTAATCATTATTTTGTTTTTTTTTTTTTTTAATTTTAAATCTGTGAAATTCTTCTAAACAGGATTTAAATTATTTAATTTGAAATAATGACAAATTAAAAGTAAAAGAAATAAATAAAATTAAAAATAATATAGTATTTATTTAACGATTATAAATTAATCACAATATTAGCACAAAATTAATGAAATATTTTTACATAAGAGCACTGATATAATTTTTATATGTTTTTTTTTAACAACTCAAATGCTAAGAATAAGTTCTATTTTAATTTATTAATGGTAAATGCACCTTTTTAGAAGAGCTGCTTAAAATCAAATTCATTTTTTAACATTGAAATATAACCATTTAGATATTTTATATTTTTCCTTATGATTTTAATCCACTGGGATATTTTATATTTTTTTTATATGTATTCAAATATATCATATAATTATGTATAAATTAAAAGAATTTGATTTATAATTTCATTAAATTTTTCTTTCATTCAATTTTTTTTACCTTTCCTAAATTTTCTTAAAGTTTTTTTTTTTTTATAAAAAATTGAATCTACGTTTTTCCATTTATAAAAAAAAAACTTTCGAAAATGTTTTTTTTTTTTTTTTAAATAAAAACTTCCACACTTCATTGAAGAAAGTACTTATGCATATATTCTTTTTCGATTTTTAAATTATTTATTTATGTTTCACATTGCTACAGTTGCAAGTACCACAGTTATATCGTCTGGTTTGCCACCTAAAAAAAATATTTTTAAAAATTAGTTATTTTAGTAAATTTAACAATTCGGTATAGATGGTATAAATAAAAAAAAAACTTATTTTTAGAAATTCTTTATTTATTATCTCTAGGTACAACAAAGTTATAAATATTTAATAAATAGTTATCATATGAATATTTAATTCTTATTTAATATACAATTCTAATAACTTTATGTATAATATTGTTTTACTTACCAGTGGCATTTATATTATTTCGTCTAGCATTTATTGCAAATGGTGACATAAATTCGCTATCAAATGATAAAGAACGTGCCATCAATGCAATTGTATTCGCTGTCATCTGTAATTTTATTGGATCTGATTCTCCTTGAACCTAAAAATAAAAATTATTTCAAATTGGAAACTTTTTAAAATTAATTTTAAATTATATAGTTACCTCTTTTAAAACATCTAATAGAAGCTTCTCAGGCACATTATCAAATACACCATCAGTAGCAACTAATATAACATCACCTTCCTTAACTGGAAAGCTCATTGTATCAGCTGATTCTGGACTATCACTTAATACATTATGTCCGTGTCCGGGTGGTGGTAAAGATAATTGAAATGGTGTATTAAAATAGTGCTGTTGTTCTTCTGATTTATGAATAATTTCACCTTGACGTACCACCATAAAACCACTATCACCAATATTAGCGGTATACACAGTGCTATTTTCACGATTTAATACTAAAACACATGCTGTACTACTACCTGTAAATAGTTAATAATAAAAATAAAATTATAATTTATATATACCAATAACAGCTTGCAAATTATTTAATTATTAAATGAAGAAAGTAACTTGAAATCAGAAAGATTAATTATATAAAATTGTGATATTTTGTTTTTGGATGTTCTGGATTTTATCCAAATATTTAGCAAACAAATTTTTTTTGTTGTTTTATGGAGCAAATCATATTTTAATTGTAGTTAATAGTTAATAAGTCAGTAACATATAATACAACCATCTTATAACATTTAAAGATAACATTTTATATTTTAACTCGTATATATTTAAAGATTTTTATTATCTTTAACTTCTTCCAATAAAATTTTAATTTAGATTAGAAGATTTATAGTTATTAAAAGTAATTATTTATATTATATAATTTTCTTAGTTTTTTCTCTCAGATGATCTCATTTATTATTAATTATTTATTTTTTCTTTCAATAGTTATAAGTTTGTATTACTTAATTAAACTTAAATTTTTAATGACTTGTAGTTTTAATATTTAATAATTTTTTTTCTATTTGGGGGCGGTTAATTGAATTCGTGATCACTGATCTATAATTATTATAAGCCTTAATTTTGTTTTATTCTAGGCTCTTAATAACTTTTTAAAAGAAAGCCTCATAACTTATTATGCAGTAGTTATTAGAAAGTTTTAAATAATATTTATTAATTATTGGCATTTATTACTTTTTTTTTATTATTATTACGCGATTTTTCGTCAAGAAAATTATTATTTTTATTTTACACCTATTTCAGAAAATTTATTATCTCATTTTAAAAATTTGCTTAATTGCCTTTTTAATTATAGATACAAGTTTGTAAAAATACGAAAATGCATAATGATAATCGAAACGGTTGAATATAATTCATTATTTTTTAAGTGAAATGAGTTTATGAGTTTAATAACTCATGAATATTATTATGATGACATTAAATCAAATCTTATATTATATTTCAAATTCGTTCAAAATATATGATGTCACTACAAATGCTCGAAACAATTCGGAGAAATATTTTTGAAATTTTCTTTTCTTACTACTTATAGTAAGAGCATAGGGTTTTCTTCAACCTCTCCTCTCCATCTCGCAAATTTACATTTTGGGTTCTTTGATCGACTACGTTTTCTTGTCTCCAGCTATGCTTAAAAATTTTTTTCTACCGTATCGCCTATCCCTTTCAATTTTATTCCAATTTTTTGATTTGTTTGGATATAATTTTTGTGATTACTATACAATTTCTGAAGTTTATAATATACAATTTCTGAAGTTTATAATATATCAACTAAGAAATTTAGCTGTTTCTTAGTTGAAGTTTTTCTAAGTCGATTATTCAAACAAATTTAAAATAAAACCTATACATCCGTTTTTACTGAAAGCATCTTGGACCATTTTATTTTAAAGTTCCAAATCAGTACAAAAAATAGAAAATATAAGTATATAATTTTGAACTCAATGCATTTTGCAATGCTAATTCTGATATTTCTCAATACATTTTTTACATAAAATAAATATATAAAATATATTTATTCAAAATTGTCATATTTTATACAATAAAAAACTTATACAAATAAACACTAAATAATACTAGTTTGTACATTTTTTATATATAATATGTATTTATTTATCATACAAATTAGGTTTTCCCCGTTTTTAATTTTTCAACGTATTTTTACTAAAAATTAAATTTTTTTTTTATCTGCAAATATTTGGTTTATATTTTTTACTGAAAGTGTTAATCAATATTAAAAGAAAAAGTAAATAAAATCTGGTTTAAGTCGTTATATTATAGATATATAATATAAACATAGGTATAAGAAAATTTTAAATTTTCTAACAAAATGTATAAAATTTTGATATCTGCTTATGAAATCCATTTTAAAAATTTTTTTTATAACAATGTAAAAATTTTTGATGAATTTTATAAATTTTTAAAATAAATAAATAAATAATAGGTAGGTAGTAAATATTTAGATTTTATACATACATATTTAATTTCTGATTTTAGTACTGTTTAAATATACTAGTAGCAAATTAATTTCATACATTAATAGTTTAATTTGAATTATAATAGTACAGTATTAGTAAAAATAAATTATAATATCGAAAAAAAAAACAATTTATTGTAAAGTTATAATATAACTTAATAATTTTAAAAAATGTATTGAGAGTTAAAGTCTGGCTCAAGCATGAACATACAGTTTATACGAGCCCGATTACAAAAAGTATAAAAAATTGCATGCAAAATCCCACATTACTTAAGAATAATGACTTCATAATGACTTCATTAACTGCTATAGGTTCTTCACTTATATGAAAATGAATTCAATCGATTAATTGTTGAATTGGAACTATCATTCATACTAAGCTTTACTAACAATTGTAAATGTTAAATCAATCAGTTAGTGATGGTATAAGGGTTCAAGAACTTTTGCCAGAGATTTACATTTATATTAGAAAAAAATTATTGAATATCTTTTTTATTCAATAAGGCTATGTAGGTTGGGATCGAAATCTCGTTTTAGAATCTGTTTTTTTTTTATATTCTGGAAAAGACTGATTTTGTGTTCAACTGTATTAAATCCTTAAAAATTATATTTTTTTAAAAAAGTGAAATATTTTCAATAAAAAACGAGATTTTCTAAATACGAAATTTTTAAAAATGCGAAAATTTCTAAAAACGAGATTTTTAAGCAGGATTTACTAATCCGAGATTATGTGACGCTCCCGGTTTTTATTGATTAATTCTAATATTTTTTTTTAATATTATATATCATCATAGAAAAATTTAAATCAAAGACCTTATTTATTTCAAACACCCTGAAAAATATCTTCCTATATTCATAAATATATTCATTTACAATGAATGAAATACTTGTAAGTGGTTGATAAATTTTCTTAAAATACGTCCTGAATATCATATATATAAATTTCATATAGTGTCTCCTGCTGTGTTAAGAGAAATCATTTAGGGATATACATGCCATTATAATTTAAGAAAATTTGTAATATGATAACTTTGATATAATACATGGGTTTTTATAGCTGTGATTTAAATAATAATATACATACATACATATAGGTTCAGATTTTAATTTTAAGTGAAAATTATAAAGTACATAATTTCTTAAAAATTTAAAGTAAAATACTTTTCTTTAAAGTATAAACATTTTAATAAAGTATAAAAATTTTTACAAGGTATTCTTATTTAAAAACTGACAATTTTAGAATTGTTATAAAGTTATAAATTATAAAAAAAAAATAAAAACTGTGCAAATATAAATAAAAGATATTATATCGTATACATAGTCTTGCAGCAAAAGTAATACATCATTTAACAGACAAAAATCTTAAGATAAAAATTTTTTTTAAAAGAATAAATATAACCTTAAAATTAAAAATTTGGTTTTTTTTTGTTGGACTAAGTACTTATATAAATATTAAAAGGTTTTACAATCATACAACAAATATACAAAAACCTATATTAGTATTTAAATAAATTTTATTACATTAAAATTTTTTCCTCAGACTCTTGGTACATTTGCAGAACAAGTTACATATTTGTTTTAATATATATAATAATATTATATAAGATAATATGCCTTTATTTACAGTCTTCCCTAAATGAATATGCGTTTCCTTGAATTTAATAATTGTATTTTACTATTTTTTATTATAGAGAATGTTTCAATTTTAATAATAACTCTCAGCACACCTCACACGAGATTCAACTGCGTTTGTTAATTATTTCTTTATTAAATTATATAACATAGGAAATCGTGATTTAACACCTTGGTGACTGGTGAGACTAGAGGTTATTTGCTTTTTATTTCAACACATACGTTAATTTTTTGGTTAATACAATTTTTTCTACTGGGTTTAATTTAAATTTTAATGTGTAAAAAATAAATTTGAATCTACTTCATTTTTTGTATTTTTAATTTTAAAAATTTAAAATAAAAAATTTTGATAAATTTCTAAAAATAAAAGTGAAATTTTAAAACTTCCCTCATTTTTTTTTCTTCTCATATTTCTTTTTAAATTTTTCTACCTCTTGTTTGTACAATGCAAGCGATTAATTTTGTTTGCTACCTACTATAACAGAAGCCTAAAGACATGTTCTGTGGTAGTAGACACACATATGATATATCCATAATATTGGACATATTTATAAATCAAACAAATGAAATGTTTTTTTTAAGTAAAATAAAAGCCACCTACATTACACATATGCGGCATTACATATCTATATCTCACATTTCGTATTATACACTTGTCAAAGATTAATATTTGGTAGTTATTCTCTTATAGAAACTGAGAAGCTGATTAATTAAATAATGGAAGGTCTTTTTACCTTTTATTTTTTTTCCTAAGTGGAGTCAGTTTTATGTGCTGGTAGTCGCTAATGTTTCCAACTTCTTGTATTGTAATTGTGTAATTTGTAAATATTATTTATTCAACAGAAATTATGTTGCTATTAGAATACAGTTGAGTTGTCGGATAATCAAGGTAGAGCTTTTATAACTCTGTTGTTAATAAGGAAGCTAATAAAATTAATATATTTGTTAAACTCGTCCTAAGATGGAATCAAATACCTTAATTTAGATTGAATGTGAATGTAAACAACAAATTTTGGCCTCTATTAGTGAAATTATGAGTTTTTTTTTAATTTTTCAATTTGTATAAAATTATGGTGTCATCTGCAAACAGTGAATAATGTTCACTTAGAATAAGACCATGAATTATGCCTTGAGGAATCCGCCACTTCAAGATTTGCTTCTTCATTCATAAATTCGTTTATTCTGGTTTAGATTTTACGAATTTTTCAATAGGAACGGAATAGATTGGCTGGAACTCCTCAAATGTCCAAGTCTAAAAGAATAGCATACGTGTAATAATTTTTGTATAATGTTGTGTCATAACTTTGAGTGCTCTTTTTTTAAACAAATATTCTAATATTATTTCATTTTGAAAATGTCTTCAAGGAAATTTTTATAAAACATTATAAATCATTTATTTTAATTTTATTTAATAATAGTTGAAGAAGTTACATATTTTATTATAAACAAATACTAAAAATAAAAATTTAAACACATCTGTTGGTATGTAAATGGATCAAGCGAAAAAAATGCTGAAAATTTAATCAGCCGAGACAATATATTGAATGTTAACTAATTTTTTTTTTTCATAATTTATTTCAAACTACCCTTAATTATACAAAAGAACCAAATATTTAAATAAATGTTGTTATATTACAATTTTTTTAATGATATTCAATATATATGTAATTCGGCTTTTTATCAAAAGAAAATTAATAAAAAAAATAAATTAAAATTAAAATGAAATAAAATACAATTAAAATTCTGAACGGAAATAATGAATGTCATTAAAATTAATAAAAATGATTTAATTTAACAAAATATAACTACGTATATACGAGTATATAGGTAAATTTACACTCTTAAATAAAACTGGTGATACTTAAAAATTTTTGAAAATATTAATGTTCAAGTTCTAAACTCTTACTTCAGTTTTATGCTTGAAGAGCCAGTTGGAAGTTAAAGTTATTTCAACTCCCTAATATTTTTTATTTTAATTAATATGCAACCTCAAATTCCAAAGGACATTGATGATCAAGGGATTGAGAGATCCAATCACTGCAGGATCCAAATCTAAAGTTCTTTACAAATTTTAAAACTGTTGCAGATTTAGAAGGTAGTCACAAATATTAAAATAGCGTATGATTTGAAATTAGTGACAGAATGAATAAAATACCTATGATACCATTAATATCATATAATTATAAAACAATCACCCCTATTTAAAATTCCCTCATAAACTTTCTACGAAAAATTAGCTACGCTACGAACAAAAAGTTTCAGCGATTCTAAATTTTGACGTTTGAATTAATTTTTCTTATGTAAAAATTATTTTTATTGTTGTCAATTTTGTAGTAATAATTTGTGAACTTTATTTGCAGATATATTTTGAGAAAAAAGTATTTTAAGATTAATAATAAATAAAATATTTTAAGATTAATAATAGATGTACAAATATGATATGAATTAATATTTATTTTGTATATTTTTGCAGTTTTCGTAACGTTAAGCCGTAATTGAGAATCGCTTTTTCGTAGATTATCTCCGACTTTGCTGTACGAGAGAATTTAGAATAGGGTTAAATCTGTCCTGTAGCAGGAGTTTCTAACATAATTCAGAAGATTTGGTTTTTGAGTTTATTATTTGAATTTGGTTTCTGTTCTTACATCCATATAAAAACCAAGGAACAAGATTTTTGCGATCTACAAGTATATAAACAAAGATAAAATATTAGTTAATTTTTTTAAATATAAAAATAATGAAAAATAACCTTGTGTGTTTGATCACCTGAATCACAAAATTCTATAATAAGTTTAAACATTTTTTTTTATGTCTATTCAATATTTGCAATAAAAATAAATCAAACTACCTAGTTATTTTTATCCCATACTGTAAACTAATTTTAAAAATATGATTAATCATTCTAATAAAACGAATCGAAAAGATAGGGTCGAATGGATCCGAATGGATGCGTTAACTGTTCCTAATCTCTAAATAATAAATCGACATAATAATAAATAAAAAGACCTCTTATATGATTTAATTTTATATTTGATTTTAGAATCGAAAATTAGAGGTCAAGGGCAACTTATAATTGACGCAATATAAAGAAAAAAAAATATATTTAATTGATGTTTATAAAAATTTAACATAAAAAAATTTAATTTTACAAATTTTGATAATAAGTATAATAAAAGAAAATTAAGTTTATTTACTTACATATATAATAATTTTATATATAGTAATATAGATACTAATATATGTTAATATACTATATAATTAGTAAAAACAAAATACAATTTATATAAAAACGTGTATACAAAATTTAATTTTTTAAATTAATTAACAAGTGTTTTAGAATTTTTAAATTTAATTAAAAAATTATTTTGAAAAATCCGGTATTCCCTAATAATTAATTTAAAAATCAATTTACAATTTTTAAAATATTCCAAATATATTGAATCGTATAAATTTATTTTTTTCGGCCATTTTTACAAAACAGGAAAGCTTATAAATGTTGGTTCGAAAGATAATCCTTGGTTCGATAGATCATAAAATATTTAATAGAAAAAAATTATTAATGGAAATTTGTTAATAATGAACCTTCATTTAAATTTTATAAATTAATCAAATAGTCAATTAAAATTTCTAAATTTAGTTAAATTAGTCATTAAAAATTCTATAGGAGTAATAAGCCGATTCAGCAAAGATGGAACTATTTAATTTGCTGCAATAAACTCTAAAAAAAAATATAGTGAATGTTGGAATTTAAATAATCACGTGAGAAAATAAATATTGACATTTAAGTTATTCACCGTTGGACTCAGTAAGTTCGAACCGATCCCATAGAAGATCACATTAAAACATAAATATTGACATTTAGGTTGTTCACTATTGGATTCTGTAAGTTCAAACAGATCCTTTATCGCTTTAATATTGTTTGAAAGTAGCTCCGAAATGCTCTTCAGCACCAGAATTTGTACGGCTTCTGTCTTTCGCAAACTTTCAACAAATTTCGGATCTATTTCTAATTATTCTCATATTTTTGTAGATTCTACCAAAATTCATTTTTATATATTTGAACAGCTCGATAATGCCTAAAATAGATTTACTTTTAATATCAAAAGTTAAAGAAATGCTAAAGAACTAAATAATCGACACATGTTGAACTTCATGGCTGTAAGGCTGATCGTATTTTGAAGAGTGAAATTTTGGCGCAATTTTCAGGTTGCTCCTCTCGAAAATATCATTGTTTTATTACCTAATTTACTTTAATAATCCCAAAATAATCTCAGATTCACATTTGACATCATTATTGGTTGTTATTTAAATTGTTGAATTTATTATTAAACAGAAAATACATAAAAATTTCGAAATTCTTATTATTGTAAAAAAATATTTAAATTAATGTTGTTAAATTTAATTCGTACATCTAAGTACGTATAGTTTAACAGTTTGTATTCCTTCATTTAAACAAACAACTAATATATAAATTGCACAAATTACAAATAATCAATGAAATTTGTTTTTTATTTATTAATTTATATATTTTTAACTTGCAAATTTTTTTTATAATAATTCAATACATAATATATATATATATATATATATATATATATATATGTTAATAATACTTATGTACTGAAAATAAACATATATTAGGTACATATGTATATATATATAGTTAATATATATATATATATATATATTTATATATAAAATGAATAGCTATTTATTTTTTTTGAATAAAGTTCAAAGTCCAAACATTGAAAAACAAACAATAATAAATAAATATGTACATATATTTCTCTGTTTTATTATTATTTTAATTTGTATTTTATTTTTTTTTTTTAATAAATGATTTGAAAAGAAAGTGAGAAAAACATTTTATAGTATTTGACATTATTGTATTTTAAATTAATTTTTTAAATAGAAAACTACTATTTTGAAATTTAGTTAAAAATTGTAATTTTAAGAAGATAACATAAAAAGATCAGAAATCAATTAACATTATAATTATTGTAACAGTAGAATAGAATAACAATAACAATAAATAGAAAATAGTAATAATCCTATCCCATTTCTTAAAACCCAAAAACGTCATAATCCAAATATGTATTTCAAAAGTCGATTACAATTTAATACAAGTACTTTAATCAAACTTAATTTCATATATGACAATAGGTTGAATACCTACAACTAACTTAACTCCAAGCCTTTCCCTAAAGATTTTGTATTAACTAATATTAATATCTACGCCGCATCTTAAGGGTTCGTTGGCCGCAAATCATTACCAACACACACCTGTGGCAAAAAACGAACCAAAAGATGATTGAGGTCGAGATCCGAGAGAGAAAATGGCAATGGATCGCACATACCTTGAGGAAGCCAAAAGAAAACATAGCAAGGCAATGTTTTGAGTGGAATCCACAAGGCAGACGACGAGTGGGTAGACCAAGGAAAACATGGAGAAGTACTGTTTTGAAAGAGGCAGAAGCGCAACGCAAAACGTGGTTACAGCTAAAAGGAATTGCTAAGGATCGTGAAAGGTGGAGAGGATTTGTTGACGCCCTATGCCCCACCAGGGGTTCTAGGATCCAGTAAGTAAGTAATATTGATATATACAAGGCCCAGATACGGGCATGTTTTCAATAAAAGAACCGAAGGAAGGAAAACCGGAAAAAACGAAAGTTTATTTTTTGAATGTAGGGTAAAATCTATAAACAATTGAGTGTAAAAAATTCCACCTTAAACCAGAAAGAAACCAGAGCTTGTAATTCAAAATTTATTTAGTGTTTGAATATTGTGTGGTGCTTCGAATTTGTGTTGTTCAAGTTCGAAATTTTGTAAATTAGCAGAACGAACCACAAAAAGTATCTATAGCACACATTGTATAAGTAAATTCTTACTTATGCAAACTGAATTATAAGCAATTTTCGAATATATGAAATTATTATTGTTATTGAAATATTTTTTTTATATAACAGACTCTCTATATATTTAAAATAATAATGTTTTTATTTCCATATATTTATGGAAGTTTTTTAAATTACATAAATTAATAAAATGTACCTAGACCTACTTATATTCAAAATAAAAAATTTTTAAGAAACACGCACATCAAAATTAATTGATTGTATGATCAAATATAGAATTTATTTACTCTGCGTATAAATTATTATTACACAACTACTACTCAATATATTTTCAAAATAATTTTAAATAAAAAAATACATATTAGTAAAAAAAAATTAAAATATATTAAGAATTTAAAATGTTTTTTAATGCAACATGATGAAATAAAAGTTTTGAATACCTACTGAAAATATTGAATTTTGATTTTAAATCACAAATTTGAAACGAGCATGATTAATTAATTATTTTTAAAATAATCGGAATATACATACGTAATTACTTTTTAGTAAACAACTTATTCAAAAAAATTTTAACATGTTAAACTTGAAAAGTATGTTTATTTGATGTGCAACAGAAAGGTATGTACATAGGTACATACATATAAATGCAAAAATATGACGACTACTTTGAACTACTTTCAAAAATGTTATTAAATCTTACACCTTGATTCATACAAGACTTTAACATTTTCATATTATTCATAGTAAGTACAGAGTTAAACTAGTTTAATTCTATAAACTAGTTCAATTTTTTCCTATGAAATATTTTGATAGTTGTCAAAACTAACTTAGTTTTGCAGTATGAAAAAAACTTTTTAAAACTATGTTACTTCTAAGGTATTATACTTGTATTATTCCAAGGTTTGCACTTTATTTTTCTAAAATAATCGATATTTTTCCAATTAATCAAATTTTTTTTTTTTTTGTTTTGATTTTTCATCCCATACAATTTCTTAATACTTTTTTCCTATCCATTTTGGGTTTTGATATAGTTATCAGAACTAGATTTTTAAAAATAAAAACTCAATAGTTTGAATATAAGAGATTAGTAGAAATATGACAAATCTGTATTCAATTAAAATCGAAAATAATGTCTTATTGGTTCAAATTTATATTATTTTAAGATAAATTTTAAATTACATATACTTCTTAACTTAAGAAATTAAATCACTGCACCTAATATAATATTTTTTTTTGATAATAAAATTAAAATGATTCACTTTGTAATTTAAGACTTCATAAAATTTATTGTATTTGTATATTTTACAAAGATAAAAATTAATGACTCATAAAATATTATTGTTAACAAGCAATTACAATTATAATTTTTAAATAACTAAATAAAAATAAAATTTAATTGTAATATTGTTTAAATTTTAATCATAAATTAATGCATTTAAGGCATATTATTAAATAAAATTTAATATTAAATTAAAAAAATTATATCATATCGCTAGAAAATTAATATATGACATAATAAAAAATAAAATTCTTATGTAATTTACCTTATGGTATAAGTATTTAAAAATGTAAACGTTATATAAAACCAATTTACCCTGCGGCAGAAATTAAAATTGGATGAAGGTATTAATTAATACATACATTACTTCTTCATAGGGAATGGGGACCAAACAAGAATACAAGAATACATTTTTAAACTTAATATTAAAGAAAAACATTGTTTTTTTTTTTACTTTAAACAAAATAATCACCCTGTATATATATGTATATATATATGAATATTACATTAATATTCATTGAATTGTTGAGATCATTTAAGTTCACATATGTAAGTAATTTATCCATATAGAATAATTTTTATAATAAAAAATAAAAATATTAAAAATAGCATATAAAAATATTAAATAAATTATTTATTAGTACTTAAGTAAAAAAGAAGGCTCGTCTGTCGTCACATTATCAACACCATTGATAATAATTTAAATTATCATACATATTTTGATATTTTTTTTTTTTTTTATTATTCATATTTCATATACCTACTCATTTTTTTTTTCAAGCCTCTACAATTTTTACATTATGAGTATTATTATTTGAGATTTTTTTTCCAATTTTATTATTTGCATATCAAATAGTACGTATTTACTAACTTTTTATTCATTATCTTAAAATAGAGACAACGTAGAATTATTTTGTTTATTTTACATTAAATATTATTTATTGTGTACTACATATTATAAAAAAAAATATGATATGAATTGATCAAACTAATAAAAAAATTTTAAAATTATTGGAGAGAAAGAAATAACTATATACGAGTATGTATGAGTATATAATTATTAGTTACTTGTATATTTATTTTAAATTTCTTTTTTTTAAAATAAAAGTGATAATTGTGTGACATAACTTTAAATTTTTATACTATTTTTGAACAAATTAATAAAATATAAGAATTTATTTGATAAGAATATGAATAAAAAAATAAAACAAAGAGGTATTGTAAAGATTTAAAGACCTATACACATTATGATTGAGTTAAATAAGTATAAATTTAAAACCTTTTGTTTTCAGAATGCATATTTGCAAGTTTTTTAAAAAATCCAAATTAAAAATTGTTCTGTGCAATAAAATAATTTTAATCCAAGACTTTGGATAAGTACTTATCTGTATTAATATTAATTATTCCTATTATTAATCTTAAGCCAAGGATTACAGAAGGATTAGGTTTTAGATTATGTATGGATCCAACCATTGCTAGGTATTCTTGTAATAATTTAGTATAAAAAATTTAAATACGGCACTCAAGTATATATAACATTATATTTAAAAAATATTTTAGCCCATTTTATATTGGTTATTGTCTATTTAAATATGCCGTATTCTTAACATTTATCGAAGTCTAGTTATAAGTATACCTACTTATTATTTAACTAAATATATTTTTATTAAATTGCCTTAACACATTTTGCACCAATTTATAAAACATTTTTATTGTACCTCAACGATATAGGAAAACCCCCATATAAATAGCCCAGAATTTTAAATATGTTGCACGATAATACAAAAGTGCGTTAATATTAGAAAATGTAAAATGGTTCAAAAGTCTTAAAATTTTAAAGTGATAGAACAAATTTTGAATAATTTTAATATATATTTTGGCTTAGCAATCAACTAGTTGTTATACTTTTCCGAATCGATATATAAGTAAATTCATTTTTAATATTATTATTTTGGAAATTTCCAGGTTAACTGATTTAAATATTAATTTCGTAAACATTAACTAGTTTTTTAAAGTTATTAAAGCAACTTTCATTACTTGATTGCACAATTACAACAGACATCATAAGAAAAAATTATTAATCTTAAGCAAATATAACTACAATGAGAAAATAACACTTAAAATATTTACTTATATGACAAAATATTTTAATTTAAGCTTTTAAAATACATATATTATATGAAATGTAAATTACTTTTTTCCTTAAGATTTCAAAATAATTATTAATACAAAAAGTTTTTTTATTTTATTTCAATTCAAGTATGTATTTACAATAAAATTGTTCATTAAAACTAACAGAAAGAAATGAATGATGTAATTGCAAAAATCATCGAAGTAAATAATAACAAAAAAATATATATATATATATATATATATTGAAAATTAGCAAAAATATTTAAATAAACTTGTAATTGCATCTCATTCTAATAAATAAATCAAAAAATATTGTGTATAACCAGGTTTTTATTACATTTATACTATATGCAACTAGCTTATATTGTGACTAACTTATAAACACCTTGAAAATTAATTAAGCCTTTTTTATTAAAACTCAAGCTACAATTAACAAATTGAAAAAATATAAAAATACATTAAAACTTTGTAGAGCAAAAAAATGACGTTTATTTGTAAACTAAGTGTAACATTATAAATTTTATAATAGAATTAATTTAAAATATGTTTTAAAATTTTCATTTTAAGGATTTCAAAACTAATATAGAAATTTTAAAGTATTTCTTAGAAAGAATTAGTAAGTACTTGTATAATATAAACATTCTAACTATCTGTTGTATTATGTATTATGTACTAAATTTTTTTAAGGTTAATTTTATTTTGTATTGTCTTAGTTAAAAATTTGCAAAAGGATTTTTTTTTGTAAAATCTTGAAATACAAGTATACTCTATAACAATTTTCAGGTCATTCAACTAAAATTTATATTATAAGAAGTCTGGAGATTTTGAAAGATGTAATTTACTGGAAAAGATTAAAATACATATGTGAAACAGGCATAAAATAAAACAATTCCATTTATAAATAAAAAAGAGGATTAAAGCAATGTTTCCATAAAAAACTACACAAATTCATTTAATGTATTGAATAACAATTATTTTACAATTATAAGTTAACCAAACCGAACAGATATATATTTTAAGTATGTCCTTAAACTTGTGATGTGATATTGAATCACAGATTTTAAATACATTCACTTATATCAATATAATATTCAGTAGATTAAAATGATTAAAACAAATGAGAAAATTCTAATTCTTCTTCGAATACTAAATTGCAGCTATTAATACTTAAAATAGTGTACTAACTGAATGATTTCAGAATAAATGGAGAAAAATATTACTGTAAGTAATCATTAACTGTTACTTTTAAAAATATATATATTTTTAAAACTGAAAACTAAAATTGGCGTAACGGGATGAGTAAATTTTATACCATTTCTTTACAATTACACTGCGAGGCCCAGAATAATAACTGTTGGTAACTATGAATTCAACGATCCAAATAATCTAGCAGTTAAGCAATCTGCAAAAATGATAAAGTTTCTAAACTCGGAATTAATCCAAAATGAATCCAATAATATAAGCTACAGAAGTGATTACGGAAGTGTAATAAAATGATGCTACCAGCGTGCTACTTTAGGACGCAATCATTGGAAACCAATCAATTAATAAATACAGTCTAAATAAAAGAATAGCCAAAAAAACTGAAAACTGAAAGAGATTCCATATACTTTAATGGAATTAATATTTGATTGATATTTTGATGCGTAGCAGGAACGTCATTATAACAGATCTTAATTAATTTCGAGATAAGCATAAGATCGTATGATTTTATTTTTATTTTGATTAGAGCTTAGAACTTGCTAAAATGCTAAATTTTACAAATTTAACGTTTTTTATTATATTTTTAGGTTTTTTTTTTAAATTATTAAATCCGATAAAGGAACTTTCATTCATGCCTACAACGCAAAAAAAAAAACAAAATTAATATTAAAAAAAGGAATGGCGCCAAAAATGGTTTACAAAATTTACTCAATTCTTTAACAATTGGTTTGAATATGTACAATATACATATATAAGTATGTACGTAGTTAATAGTATTTAAGTAATATAATAAAATATATTTTTATGTTTAAGTTCAGTTGAGTTTGAATATTATTGATTTTGTTATCAATATTTTTTATAATGTAAACAATTAAATACTTATATTTTTAAAAATAATCTTTATAATATGAAATTATTTTTAAGTTTATTATTACTATTAATTATTATATATATTTTTTTTTTTTTTTTTTGTAAACCATTAATTAAGTATTTTTATATAATTCTATATAATCAATCTTTCAATTATTATGGAAGTTAAAAAATAATATAATAGTAATTAATTAAACTTACCTAAAATAGGTTTCTTTTGTTCTAATAATTCACAGTAACTATAAGCTAAAAGATTAACAGGTCGTTGTGGATTAAAATTAACACAATGGACTAGTCGTTCACATGTTTTCATTAAAAATGAAGAAAATTCTCCCGGATCAATACCATAACTTCGCCAACCACCAACTCCATCTGCAACTCCTGCAAAAAAAAACAAGTTGTTAATTTATTTTTAAAAATATGTAATTTTAATTTAATTTAATTAAAATAATATATACAAATAAAGGTATATATACATTATATACATATGGAGATGCAATAAAAAATTTTATTTTTGTATTATTATTAGTATTAGTTTATTCTTGTAAACAGTTTTAAAAAGTATCAAGTTTTTAATTGGGCTCTAATGGATTAATATTTTTGAGTTATAAATTAATAAGACCCTTGAAAGGAATGAAAAGAAGTTTTGTATTACAAAAATTTAACTATATATTTGTTGAAATTATTGTAATAATCAACCATAGGAAACTAAAACATATTCAGATACAGCAGGATAAAATTATAAATAAATAAAATGAGTTTATCAAAATTTACTATTTCAGTTTATTACAATATTGGCAATTTAAATTCATCTTTAACTTTTATTTAATTACTCAAATATTTTTATTTTCAATTTTTATTATTCATATATGGATGTAAGAATATTAATCATACATCATAGTTCGTAGGTTTATACAGATTTTGTAATTTGTGTATATATACTATATATAGCTACTATTAGTTATACTAAATTTAATAAATATATATTAATAGAACTATACTACTTTAATAATAAAAAGCAAACAATCAATCATAGTTTAATATTTGTTTGTCTGTAATGTACAACTTGGTTAAATTATTTCATGATGTTTTGAATTTACTTTTCATCCAATTCAATTATCCGTCGTTGCCAAAGATTAGCACTATGATAATTTTATATTATTTTAATAATAGTTTGTTTATTAGTTTAATAATGTTTATGCGTTTCAATATTGAGATAGTCCTACTGGGTACAAATTTCAAAATGATTTAAAAAAAAAATATTAATTCAAGGTTATATTATATTTGATAAATATAATATATTGAATATTATGGAATATTTGATTTTATAAAGTAACTAATTCATAAAAAATTATAACTAGTCTATAAAATTTATAGCTAATATTTAAACATACTTAGGTTAGAAAAAAGTTGGGTTTCGAGATTCCAATAAAATAATCTCAATCCATCTGAATCTAATCTAGGTCTCTATTATGACAGTCAACTATCAAATAGTTGAT
Organism: Dolichopus griseipennis; assembly: GCA_963082915.1. Classification (NCBI taxonomy): domain Eukaryota; kingdom Metazoa; phylum Arthropoda; class Insecta; order Diptera; family Dolichopodidae; genus Dolichopus; species Dolichopus griseipennis. The sequence goes on along the minus strand of OY720441.1, from coordinate 332,282,018 downwards.
AGTTGAAACCTTTTATCAACAAATGCCTCAATTATGACAGTCAACTCAACTATGTGCTAGTTGATAGTTTAAAACTTTTATCAACTATCAAAAAAAATTAGTATTGTGAAATGTAATTGAAAAACATTTTTTTTCATTGTGAATATTGATAAATAATTTTCTGATGTGAATTTAACTAATTATTTTGACTTAAAATAAAATTTTATTTACCAACCTTGTGTTATCCGTATTGTTTGAATTAAATTAAAAAATATATAAGAATAATGTCATCAATTTATTGGAATTTGGATACTGACTCAGAAGAAAAATCTACAAAGTAAATGAATATAAGAGAAATATTAGAGATTTATCGAATCGTTTGGTACTTTCGACCTTAAAGATATTAAATGTTTCTTAGGTTAAATATAAATTTTTCTATTATTTTATTTCATTTAACTTGCAAATCTACCAACCAAAAATTTTCATTGATGTAATAATTGACAACGGACAACTAGATTGTATTTCGCAATAGTAATTTTGAGTTGATGGTTGATAGTTGATAAATGATAGATTTCAAGAAATTGATTGATACTTTTCAAGTATCAAGTTGATAGTTAACTGTCATAATAATGCAGATTGTATTGAAAATTAACGTAGATGAGATTTGATACTGATAGTATTTAGGAATCCAACATAATTTAAATTCCAGTTAAATGATTTAATATTTCATTATTAAGTTAACTTCCAAACTAAATAGAGAACAAAATAGATGAAACCTATCAGTTGCTGGGATGTATTGAGAATGTTAAGTATTTTGGGAAAAGAAGTTCTCCTGATAAGTGCCATGCATGATTTACAGTGTATCAGAATAACAATATAGGTGTATAGAGCCAGTGGCTCAAAAGGCACTCTAAGTATTAAAATTAATGAAACATTTATTTTTATATTTGTAATTAACATACATATTTAATTTAAATATTAAAATTTAGATTATACATTTTAAATATTCTGATAGAGTAGCAATTAACTCATATTAAATATTGTTAAATTATCTTATTTAATGCGATTAAAATTATTATATACTTATGTATTGTAAATTACATGTTAAGTATATGAAAAAAAAAAATATATAATAAAATATAATTACAAATGGACATAGTTTAATCGTTTTATCACTTTTTTTCATATTTATTTCACAATTATATGTTAATTAGAACAATTAAGTATATCTAATCTAAGTACCTACTTATTTTCGACACTATTTTTTTTTATCTGTTAGCTGTGAAAAAACATTGTTATGCAATTTTCGTATGAAGTATTTCCTAATATAAAAATAAAATAGAATAATAAATAAATAATTTGATAAGAAAACTGCAAAATAAATTGCATTAAATTAGCAGAAATATATGTATGTATTTAACTGAATAATTTAAAATTACCTATACATAAATATTAGATTTTTAAGAAAAACGTTTTTAAATTGTTTTTTTTTTTTATTTTAATTTATTTGTTGAACAAAAATAGATTTTTTTTAGAAGATTAAATTAAAAATTAGTACAAAAACATTTAAATAATATATTATATATTGTTTTGTATATAATATATTTTAAATTGGCTGCAGTCCAATGTGAAAATAAACAAAGAAAAATTAATAAAAATAAAATGGAGTTTTTATAAATTTGGAATAAGGTTTTTTTTTTTTAAAGTAGGTATAATAAAATATTTAATTTTAATAATAAATTATATAAATTATATTTATGGAAATAGAAATTAGAAAATTAGTTGTTTACTAAAAATATTATGTATATTGGTAGGTATTTCAAATTTAAAACATTATTATTTATTCCCAAATGGACCAAATCGTATTAAATATATAGAATTATTAGCTTTTAAAGAAACATAAGTGTATCTGCCAAATTATATTTTTTATTACTCATCTACGATTCATTTTTATATTTCCTATTCCTATATTATAGAAATAATTTTCGATTTACGCAACTTCAACTTTCTATAATTTCCCCAAATTATTTTTAAGTTTCTATTCTAATATTTATTAAATTTTAAATCTAATACGAGTACATATACTTTGAGCTCAAGTTAATCTATAGACTAACTAAAAACTGATAATTAGTTTTATCAAATTAATTATGAATAATACTGAACTGATAATAATAGTGATCATTTTAGTATTTATATGATTGTATAGAATCTAGACAACGAGTTTAATTAACAAAATTTATTTAAAACTTATTTAAATTACTTATGAAATATTAAAAAAAAAAAAATTTCTAATGTAACTTCTTCAACAAATTATTATTGCATACAAACTATCAGTTTTTCTTAAAACTATTCCGAAAGGAAAAAAAACTAATTGAACTACATACTACTTTATATTTAGTTAAATAATTTAACTGTTTCTAACGAAGGAAAATTGGACAAAAATCTGTTTTAAAATATTTTTATTGTAACTAAAATATAAAAATAAATTTTATTACTAATATCTAACGGTATTTTAAAAATTATTAATCCTAAACAAATATTTTTATTAGTATATTATCTGCATTTAAACAAGTAGGTATTAATTATTAAAGTAATGTTCAAATTATATTTAATAAATACTTAATTATAAGATTTGTAAACAAAGGAGTATAGAATAACGATATAATTTATTTTGTTAACTTAATTAATATTTTTTTAAGATTTAATAATAAATACAGAAAATTAATCAATAAAAATGACTTTACTTTAATTATATAGAAACAAAATAATAAGATCTTAATTTAAAAATAACACAATAATAATAGCATTATATAATATAATTAATAGAGAGCTTTTAATATAATAATATTTATTATAATAAGTTTAATTTTTTTGTTTTTAATTTCAATATACAGTGAAAGCTCTCATAAACGGACACTCACGGTTCTAAAATTTTCGTCCGCTTATGGGAACTGTCCGGTTAATAGAAAAAATTTTTTTTTATAACTTTTCTTAAATTCTTTATTAATTTTTTTAATAACGTTTTTTCAAGGGTAAAATTATAATGGTAAAACAACATAAAAACTAAATAACAAAAAAAAATAAAAAATACTACAAAAAACTAAACAAAAATTTAATAAATTCAATACAGATTGACATTATTTGTTTAAATTACATACTACTTCCATTTCAGAGTTTAAGAATTAGTAGCCTTTTGAAAAATTTTGAAATCTTTGACTGCCGTATTTCTTCCTGGTCAATTTTTAAAACATTATTTTTGAAATGTGTTTCTAAGTTTTTTAAAAACTGAATGTAGAATCGAATGTAGAATGAATGTAGAATCTTTTATTGATTTTTTTAAACTATCAATAGTTTTTAAAACTTCATTGTAGGTTTTAGTTTCCAATTGTTCAAGAACTGGTGAACTTTACCTAAAACGTATGCGTAATAAACCTAATACTTATTATTTTTAAAAAATGTAAAAATGTAAAAATTTTGATTCTTAAGAGAGCGAGTTTGCATCTTATTAATAATACATACTCTCTTAATTGCTCAGAACCTTTTAAAAAATAAGCAATAAAAAGTACCTCCATGTATTAGGCATACATAATATTTTTCAAATCCAATTATGTATGTATTAGATTCAAATATGTAATTCTAAAAATTAGAATGCATACCTATAAATAAATATAATAGAATAGTAAATTATAATACAAAATTTGTATTGGATTGGAGTATACACCATATTACTCACATTAAATAAAGTGTCCGTTTACGGGAGATTTTTTTTGAAATTTAAAGAATGATTTAAGTGTCCGCGTCCGGTTATTAGAGTGTCCGTTTAAAAGAATGGATTTTGTACGGAAAATTTAAAAAAAAGAATTGGTTTTGAAAAAACTGTCCGTCTTAAAGAGATGTCCGTATATAAGAACGTCCATTTAAGAGAACTTTCACTGTACCTAGTTCAGGATTAATTATATTAATATTATTGATTAAAAAAATTCGAATCTTTAAAATTATAACATACTTACTGAACTAAATACTTAGATTTAGAATTTATAATGCTTCAAACTAAATGGACAAAATTAATGCCAAAAAAATTAAAAAGAATCGGAAAATAAATATATGGCATTAAAATTTGGTATATATATACAAATGATATTTTTTTTTTTATATTTATTGAATTCCAAAATTTGTTTATTGAAATTCAGAGATTTTTTGACCAAAGATCCAGATATAATTCTTTTTTTGTCATCATAATAATTTAAAATTAATATAATTTCTTAATTTTATTAATTTCATATCATTGAATTTAATTTGCTTAACTGTAATAACATTTCTTAACATTCGGTGAATGTATTTTTCAATTGCTTAAGCTTTCAATTTAGAACTACCTACTAAGTAGAGGTACTTAAATTATTTAATCTTTTTTTTAACAACTTAAAGTTTTTTAAGCAAAAAATTGATTTGCGTCTAATAAAATTATTGCAACTGCAACTCCACTACAAGCAATGTTTATCAAATTATAAAATATTTATAAAAATAAAAAATTTCAATATACAAACAAACAAATTGCGATGCGTATCAGCAAAATATTCCAACATTTCGCAAAAATTATGTAATATAGAACTCGCTTTCAATCTATTCCTCTTAAATAAAATAATGTTTTTATTTAATATCTATCTATATATTTTTGTTAAACTATAACTATAATTTACTATTTAACAACAATGTATTATTTTCAGTTTTTAAAAACAAATAATTATTTTTGAGAAAAAAAATTTATTCGACGGTTTTTCTAAATATAAAAAAAAATAAAAATAAAAAAAAAAAAAAGGTAAACAAAAATTTGTCATTAAATATTTATTTTTGTCTGATTTTTGGCAGAATATCTCAATTTAAAATAAAATCAAAATGGAAAATAAATAAAATATACACAAAAATTAAAAATTAAAAAAAAACGTAGGTACTATGAAAAGAAAAATTATACAATTGATAAGTATTTGCATTCTAAGTGAAAGTATTTAATGAAAATTAAAAATTTATTTTTTTGTCATATTGAATAATGATTTTTTTTTTAATGTGGCGTATTATCAAATTAATCTTTTAATGGCCCTGAACTTTCTTTTGCATTTTTTTAAAGGACATACAGAAGTAAAATTTTAAATATCGTGCGGTTAATAGTTATTCAAATTTTGATATAAAAACCATTAATTAACCACTATTAAAGTTATTTTTTAAGTAAAATTAATATTCATTTCTTAATATGAAATTACTAAAAATTCTTTAATACAATTTAGAAAGTACAAAAATAGGCTGATAATTCAATTTAAAAATCTATGTAAAATCTTTAATCGTTTTTTTTCTCATTTTGATCGAATCGATGCTTTTACAAATTGTCTATGCAAGAAGTTATTTAAGGAAAAAAAGGAATAAGCTTGAAATTCTTAAGTTCAATATAAACAAAATATGTATTTAGTTGCGCACCATATGGGTAAAACTGGTACCTTAAAACTTTTGAATATCTCTTATTATTTTAAATAAAATACCATTTTTTTACCATGTAGTGAAATAAAACAATTAAGCTTAATTTCCATTAATACTAAAATTTAATAACATAAATATAATTTAAAAGAAAATCCGAAAAATTTAAATAAGACTGATGTCTGATAATAAAAGAAAGTGATTATTTTAAAAATATTCCGTCATTTTATACGTAATTGATATTTATAGATTAGTACCTATACGAAATTTTATTGTTAAAAAAAAATTAAATATAAATTTAAAACAATTTTAACAAACTGGTAGGTGTAACATGTTAATTTTTAAAATTGTGATTATTTTTTCTGTAATTGTGGCTTGGTGGCACAGTGATTGGAGTGGTTCGAGTTATGCGAAATTCCAGTGAAAGTGGAAAATTTATCTGCTTTTCGACTAGACTCAGCTACCATTCCCTATTAGGTTCAAATTAATGGCTTTTCAAATACAATAATAATATAGAATACCTTATAATTCAAATACAAAATATTACCATATAAACAAAAATATAATTATATCTTTTGAAAATCTAAGACGTTTCTACATGTTATAAGACCTAGTACTATTTCATGTTTAAATTGTATGTGGAATTCGTAAAAATCAATTCTAATAACACAGATATAATATGACCCCCTGTTCCAACATGTAGCTAGGGTATAGACAGGCTTATTAGCCTAACAGTTGAACAGTTAGCGTTTGAAAAAAAAAATAAATAAATTGTTGTATTTTATAATTATATGTCTGAAATTTTTAAATCTACATAAAATTTTAAACCGATAAATAAAAATTATATTGATATTTTAAAATTTTCTTTTCAACGTTATATACAACAATATTTAGTCTAGCTAGCAATCACTTAATGAAATATCACGCATGAAAGAAAAAATACAAAATTCATTAAAAATTTATTAGCTGCATGGTTATTTATTATATGGGACATAATCATATGTAATCAATATTTACGTCGAACGACATATTACAGAATGTACGTACTTAAACTACTTATATATTTCAATATTTGTTGTTGTAGTTGTTTAGACGGGGGGAAAGCAAGTCTCCCTTACACCTAGGCCTTGCGGCCCGTTATGCACCCTTGCTCTCAGAGTCGCTCGTAATACTTACAGCGCCTTATTGAGCCATTATGTCCCCTTCATGAAGCTTATCAATTTACCCTGGTCTAACTCCCTTACCGTGATGAAGTCATCCCAGTACGTTCCTCCTAAGGTTCTCAGTCTTAGGTTTTCTAGGGTTACACATTGGCATAGAACGTGGAGAACTGTCTCGTCCTCACTTCCACAGCCTCTACATATACTCATATACTCAAAATATTTCAATATTTAGTAAGTTAATTTTTTAATAAAATGAAGTTCACTTTAACTTTTGAAGCTTTAAACTTATTTCATTCTATTTCCCATTTGTTGTCTTGAATTTTTTAAAATATCTATTTAGGTACTTATTACCTAAAATCAATAGAAAAAAATAAAATAAATCCGAATATATGTATATATTATTACATAAAAATATAAATTTTTGGTTAGAATAATCCAAAGGGTACTCCGAAATTAATATTAAACTACTGCTTTAAATCATAAAAATTCTTTTTAAACTTCAAAAGAATTAAACCAAAAAAAAACAAATGAAACTTCTAACATACCTACTTTAAAATTTAAATAAAGTCTAATAAGAAACGTAAATTTTTAATTGTTTTGAGAAAAAGTTATATAAACATAATTAGGAATTTAATTTAATTCTTAAGTTAATAAGTTAACATACACCTTTTTTAATTTGAAATTCGTACTTCAAAAAAATTTAAAAATAAAATTATATATTTGTAAAATTTATTAACTACGCAGGGCGCACAGGTAGATACATTAGTATTTTCTAATTTTGTTTAGTTTTTATTTGCTTAAATTATTTTACTTTGTATTAACAGATTGATTAACTACGAATACGAAATCATTTTTTTACATTGATTTAGACTTTTATTTAATATAGCAAATAAATTGAGAAATTATAAATGTTAGTATTGTTAAATGTGTATAATATATTGGTTTATGTTTGAACTATTATATAATACCTATTCTGAATTATTATACCTATAACATTATTTTGTATTAACAGCTGATTCTAAGTGCATATGCACGAAAAAATGTGATTAAATAAAAAAATTAGATTGAACTAATTTCGATAAAATTTTCACTTTTATCTTATACATAGTTAGTAATTAAAGAACTTTTCTGGTTTAACTTACCAATTACATCTGCATCTCTTGTTGAAGTTTTAAACCATGAATCTTCACCATATTTACCTAATTTATATTTAGATTGTAAAAAGTCCTTTGGAAATCCACATACAACCGAAACAAAATGTGGTTTCGGTTTACTATTTGGTTCAACAAGGGTTGAAAAACCACTGCGCAATGCCCTCGTTAATAAGCGAGTGGTCCAACTCAAAGATTGCATTATATTTTATACAAAAACTTATATTATTAAAATTTACTTGATAATGTTTAAAAAAATATTTTTATTTTAATTTTTTTTTTTTTTAATTAAATATTAATATTTTGAACCGAAAGAGGAAGTAAAAATTTCTTTATATTTTACGTCAAAATCACGAGAAAATTCATTTTTTTTTTTTCTTTTTCTTTTTTTATATTACGAAACGATCACATGCGAAACATGAAATTAATTCTATTTTATTTATAATCGCACAATTTTCCTCAATTATTTTTAATAAATCACAACAATTAACATTTATTATTTTCGGTATAATTTTTATTAGATTTCGTAAGGATTAAAAATTATTTGTAATTGTAAAATCCTCCATTAAAAATGAATTTAATTTTTAAAATGTCACTACGATGTTCTCTACCTTTTGACATTCCTCTTTCGAATGTTTCGAATGTTGGTTGGATTGGATGACGGATTGTTAGAAAACTGGAATGAATTAAATTGAAACAACTGAAACAGGAATAGAAAGAGATAGAAATATTGAAAAAGAAAACAATCAAAAAATTTTTTTTTTTAAATAGCAGCTGTTCTATAATTTCGTTTTTTTTGGACCGCAATTGCAAATGGATTTCGAAAATGATTTGATTTAGTGGAATTATTTTTGATTGACAACTTCACAATCAAAATCCCATAGCTGAATATCTTATTTGTTAGGTTTTTTTCATGATACTAGACTAGATGTCTCATTATTAACAATACAATGAAATACGTGAAATAAAGTAAATTTATCTCTAACTTATCCACGAAAATTTTAAAACATAGAAAAAGATACTAAAGTGTTGTGCGTGTGAAAGAGGCAAATATAAAAAAAACTTCCATAAAAGTTGTCTATGAATGTCAACGAAAATAATTTAAAAAGAATTTTTAATTAAAATTACTTCAAACTGATTTAAATTTTATAAATTTTTAGTTTAGCTTATTTTATTTATCCCATTAATTATATAATACATTTTTTTAAGCTATTTATGTATAGAGATTATGTTGATTTATGCCTTAACAACTATGACATTTAATAATTTAGTATATGAATTTAATAAAAAACAAACTTTAAATTGAAAAACCTCGAAATACAAATGTAAACATTAATAAATTAGCTTATGTAAATTTGAGGCTGCCAAAATATTGATAAATTATTTTGATATATTAAAAATTTTTCTCCTTTTCTATTGAGAGTGTGTAGTATTTTATAGGTAACTCTTTCGAAGGTCGTATCCGAAAGTATCAAATAGAACTACGCAAAAATTTTTCCAGTCTATCACATTATTTTCCCCTCTTTGGTATTTTCCGGAGTAAAATTTATGGCAGTAGAAGACCTTAATGCATGTTTTTATAGCATTTTGTGATAAAAATATATTTCATCTTAGCAATATCCAGCTACATTTATGATGATTATGGCAATGCTGGTTGCATTTTATTTGAAGTTTAACAAAACGTTAACAGTTTAAAAATTACACATTTTATTTTATTTATAAACACCTTTATTTACTTTATTTTGCTTATAAAATTTTTGAAAAAAAAAACAATAAATTGATTCAATAATATTAAGCTGTCAATTTTGGTGCGAATTAACTATCATCTATTGCAGTTACACCATAGCTACAAAATATTTTACAAATTATTTACTATCAGTGCGTTTAATTCCGGACAACACTTGACACTATTCCGAGTTTTTCGGAATAAAATGAGTGTGACAAGTTAGTTTTTAGTTGGGAGTGTAAGAGTTTCGGAATTTGGACACGAACTAAAGCTGAATATATCGAAGAAAAATTTCTCACGAAAATCAGTCCTTACAATTCGTATTCTATAAATTATAAAAGTTCATATTATTTAGCAAACATCACCAGTCAATATTAAAAAAAAGTGAGATAAAGTTTTTTACAAACTAATTTTTGAAATTTATAAATGAAATCAAAAAATTATTCTATAGTTATTGAATATTTGACATTTAATTATTATTTTTAAATAAAAATACAAAATAGGCTAGAACTTAGCAAAGCTTCTTTCTTTTAGAAGAAAGATTGCAGTGAGAAATTAAATAATGCAAATTCAGCTGTTACTTACGAAAAGTGACTTAAACCTTTTTTTGTTGTGCCTATTTAATAAATTTTCATCTGCTTTGATTGATTAAACAATGTCAGACTTCAAAAATATTTATCTATAGTGAAAAAGAGGGCAATATTCAGCTAGTGTATAAATTGGAATCTGAACTAAAATGAAACAAAATTGAAACATAAAACAAATTAATTAAGAAAAGGGGACTTAATTGTCATTTGTCAACAATTAATACATTTTTCATTTTAAATTATAATAATAAAAAATTAGTGTTTAAATTCAGCAATAAAATATTTAAAAAAATTATTTAAATTATAAGAGTTTTTATAATATTATGGATAATGAATCTTCCTATAATTGTAGTTTTTTGTTTAGTAGTTTAGTAGACGATCATGATCCAGATTCTCAGGATGTTTCTTATAATAAATCAGAAGCTAATAGCAATAGTAATAGCAATAGCTTAAATCATGAATCAAGAGCTCGAAAAAGACCAAGAAATTCTGATGCACATTCCGATGGATTTAATCCAGAAGATTTTTTTACTAAAGAACCAAAATATAATAAAGATAATGATTTTTATGTATCACCGGCCGCCTTAAATCCGACAACAACACTTGAAGATGTTTTAATTACAAGAACAAATATTTTTGATCAACCACTTGATATAACTGAAATTAATGAACAATGTGAAATTTTTACAAATGATAGAGGTACCGTAAAGCTATGCATTGATGGATATTTATATATTAAAAATATGAAAAGTGGCAGTACATGTTATTGGCAGTGCGTTCAAAAGAATCTTAAAAATTGTCATGGATGTGCAGTCACTTATGCAGTTGATGAAAAACATTATTTAAAACGAATTAGAAGAGAACATAGCCATGAAACCATAGTTTATAATACAAGAGGTAGAACAATTTTATTTTAATATAATTTCATTTGAAATTTTAATTTTTTAATAAAAAAAAAAGAATTTTTAATCTAATATATTTAACAAAATGTATATAAAATAATATCAAAAAGATTAATTTATTATATATACTTAATATTTTTTTTTAACGAAAACTGAATGAATGAACATATTCGTTTATTCAGTTTTTTAAAATATGCAAAATTAACTTATGTTTTTTTTCCAAGGATTTGCTAAAGTTTATGAAATCCAATTGAAGAATCTCAAAGAAAACCTAAGTGATTGTAGATTTACAAAAAATCGCTGGGGAAATCCAAAATTAGTTATTGGTGGTTATTTTTATGTGCGTCAAGCCACAAAGGGTCAAAATTTTTACTGGAAATGTGAACAAAAAGGTCAATGCGATGCATTTATTAATACACAAAGAAACTCAGATGGAACGCATAAAATGGGACGTCTCGCACGTGAACATACACATCAACCCAAACCTGAACATGAAATTAAAGAATTAAGACTGTCTTATATACCTAAATTTTCCCAAAGTCATTTAGAACAAATAAATAAAACTGTAACAAGAGAAAATGAATCAAACATTCCAAATAAAAAATCCAGAAATTTAAATACCCAAAAAACTGCACAAACTTCAATTAAGTCTCAAAGTGGAGCAAAAGGTATAGATGAAGGTGATTCATCATCATCTTTGACCCTATTTTCTCCAAATATGCCTAAACTTTTAACATTAAAATCATCATGTGATCAGAATGATGAGCAATTTGAGTCTGATAATAGTCAGACAACATCTCAGTTTATAAAAAAGACAGAAAAAACATTAAGTAGACAAAGCTCACAAACATCAATATCTCAAGGTTCTGGAAAATCATCTGCCGCAGTAAGTTCAACCAAGAAGACAAACAAACAAAAACTGCAATTTAAACAAATAGAAATAGGAGAAAAATGTGAATTTGTCTTTTTAATTGATGGTGTATTTAAAATGCTATTAAATGGTTTTGCTTACGAAATGGCAGAGGGTTGTGAAGGTAAAAGTAGTGCTTTGTGGAGGTGTTCGGGTCATAGTAGAATTTTTGTTGAATGTTTGGCTACGGCTAGTACTGGTGTTTTTGAAGGAGATCATTATTTAAAAGGCATAAAAGGAAGGCATAATCATCCTCCTTGTGATGAAGATGTGGAAGACAATGAAGAAAATAATGGCGATGATGAAATAGATTACGACATGCGGCATGATAATTTGGAAGAACAGGATGAATATTCAGATGGTGGAAGCAACGATAGATTTAATCGAGAAGATTCTAATAACTCGTTTGAAGATAATAAAATATCTGGTCGCAAAGGAAATCAAAGTGCAGAATTTTTAAACAATATTGGCGATGAAAATGGTAAATGCGAATTCATTGTAACAAAACGTGGTCTTCCAAAACTAACTCGAAGAGGATTTTACTATGTACGAAATTCAGTAAATAAAAATCGTTCCGAAATAACATATTGGAAGTGTGAACTTAAAGGTAAATAAAATTTTACTTAATTATTTTTTTATTATCCACATTCTAAATTTTTAGGCAAGTGTACAGGAACTTTGGTAACTGAAACTAAATCTAATGGATATTATGTGAAATCAGCAAAAGAACACAATCATCCACCAGATAAAAATAAATACGTCGAACCACGATTTGATAAGCCTGATGAAGTAAAAAATTTTTTTACTGAAACGGATTCACAAGTGAATGAAGATAGTTCTGAAGAAATTTTAACAATTCCGGATGATGAATCTAAAATAAAAATTTCTAATAATAAACTAAAACAAACAATCAAAACTGAAGATCCATTAGCTGGAGATTCGATTCAAAATGCTGCAACTAAACCCGTTGAGAAATGTTCAGATATTAAATTAGATTTGATAACTACAGCTCGTGGAATGCCTAAAATAGTTCGAAATGGATACTATTACTGCAAAAGTTCCGTAAATAAGAATCGTCATGAAATAACATATTGGAAATGTGAACTAAAGGGTCAGTGCAAAGGTTTTCTTATATCTGTAACTAAAAATGATGGATATTACTTTAAATCGGAAAGAACTCACTCTCACCCACCGGACCCGGAAAAATATAAAAAAGTAAGGAAAAGTTCTTTTGAAGAATTAAATAACTCGGTTGGTACAAGTTATCCTCAAAGGACCAATATGCCTCAAAACAGAGCTTCCTTTGAAGGGAGCTTTAATTTAAATCGAAATCCGTTTATCAACCCTTGTTCCCAGCAGTCAAGAGATTTTATTCGTAGTGTAAACAATGCAAATAGGAATAAACAATTTGAAGCAAGACAGAACTATAAAGAAGACGATTATTCATATAATAACGAGGAATCAAAGCAACCAGGTTCAGTAAATTTGCAGCCTCTTAGATTTGAAAACAGAAAAGTAAATCGCAATGTTGAGGATCTACCATTGATTCCAGAAGGAGGGGATCCAAATACGACATATGAATGTGAGTTTATAATATCGTGCCAAGGAAATCCAAAACTTTGTCTCAATGGATATATGTACACCAAAAATCGTGACAAAAACACAAATTTCTATTGGAACTGCGAAATAAAAAAATCTCGTCATTGCATGGGTTATTGTGTGACGGAAGTTAGAAATGGTAATACTATTTACAAATATATTTTATACTAACAAAATTTTGAGTGTTTATTAAAATATTTTAGGAAAACATATTGTAAAAAAGATTCGTGCTCATAATCATAAAGCTGATTTAAGACGTGAAATGTTATCTAAGAAATTAAGTAACATTCTACAGAAAGTTTACGCTAAACCACTTTGGAATCCACGTAAAATAATTGATGCTGAGTTAGCAAAATTACCAGATGATATTCGTCGTTCGCTACCTAAGGCTTATTCTATTCAAAGAATGGTTAAACGCAAAGTGCAAGAAAAAGTATCAACAGTAAGACAAAGTTTAGTAAACGGTGATTATGCTCCAATTCCAAATATGGAACCATCAACATCTAAACAGCCACCCATACCGCAACAAAACAGAAATACATCATTAAATCAAAATAGAAATAAATACTCAGAAAATTTTAAAACTGCACAACAGTTATATAACGATGAATACAATTTTAATAATTTATATAACTCAAATAATAGATCAAATACATCAAGCAATTTTTATGAGCAAAATGTAGAACAACCTAACATAAATGAAAGGTTTAGTCATAGTGCAGGATATCACAATCAAATGAGTATGAATTTTAATAATCCAAATCAATTTGATGAGCCTTATAGTGTTGAAGATGATTATAACTGTGAAATTAAAAATGAACCAATTGATGATTACGGATATCAAAATTTTGATGGTGAAATTGATGAGCAAATGGATACAACTTATGATAATAGTGGTTACCATGAGGGTATGGACACAGATTCTTGGAATAATGGTAGTGCCTTTGCAAATTCATATACTAATGATGGAACTTTTGATGATAATTATGAAAATTTTGATAATGGTAAATTATTTTATTTTATACAAAAAATATTCTTATATACATATATATATTTTAGGTAATCATCCAACAGCAACCACATCAGATAATTCCAATCAAGAGAGTATAAATAGTTCAGATAATTCTGAAAATTCTCAAAATTCCCATCACTCAGAACATAAAACAGAAAATCAAGAAGATTTACAGGTACCAAAATCACAAGAAGAACCGATTAAACAACCTGAACCTACAACAAATGTTGTTTATAAAAAGAATCAAATTGCCAAGAAACGTATAAGGGCACCTGATAAGATAACTAATTAATATTACTTTAGCGAGGCAAATAATCCACAACAATCATTTGTTTTTTCTGACATAAATAAAAAGAAAGTTGATTTGAATTATTGTAAATGGGAGAAATGCATTTCTTATACTATATCATTGTCTTAAATTATGTGCGGGGAGGGCTTATTTTCATAAATTGATTATAAATTTATGTCAGAAAACTTTTTTTTTCATTTAAAGATTCTTAAATATTATATTATTTTATATTATAACATATTTTTAAACAGTAATTGAACAACCTTATAAAAGTATTATTTATAATTTTTCACACACGAACTCATAAATACATGCAGAGAAAAACATTAAAAATAAACATTATACACAATATTTATTAGATATAATTTTAGTTTGTTAGGATGAAATCATTTTATATCATAAGTACATAATATTATTTTTATTTTATATTATACATATAAATATTATATCAAAAAACGACAGTTATACATTTAGTAAACAAGTATTGTAACAATATTAATTTTCAATTTAGCCGTACGATCAAACAAATATCTTTTAAATGCTTTTATTGCAAAAAATTAATTTTTATTAATAAATAAAATAGTTAAAAAAAATTGTTTTAATTTTAATTTTTTTGTTAAAAAATTTAAATTCAGTTCTATAGCTAGCTATTTTTGTTGAAATCCCATAAAAGGACCCATTTTGGAATATAAATTACAAAAACAAATTCTAATTTCACTTAAATCAACAGGTTTGGAAAAATTGTAAAATAAAATGCAAAACAAATAATATTTATAGCGATTTTATTTAATTTTATTTTCTCTTACAAAATATTTTAAAACTTGTATTTCAGTTACAGTTTTTATAACAAATTCCTGTTAATTATGCAAATTTATATTCAATTCTTAAGCAAATTGATATTTTGTTTATTTTGATTTCGAAAAGACAATCTTATTAATTTCTAATCATTTTAATTCTAATTTAAAACTTTATAAAAGCAATTTGAAACAAAAAGGTAACGTAAAAGTACAAAACCTTAATTTTTACCACCGGCTTTTTTCTCCCGAGCTTTCTTTCCTTCTGTCAATTCGTTTCTTTCATTATCTGATAATTGTCCTAAAATTTTCGTTACAACACCAGTACCTAAAGTTAAATTACCATCTCTTAAAGTGAATCGTTGACCCATTTCTAACACCATGGGTCTGATCAATTTTAAAACCAACTTTGTATCTTCCCCAGGCATTACCATGTCTTTGCCATGAATATTTACTTGAGTTGCACAATCCCAAGTTCGAGAAAACATTTGCAATTGTATATAATTCATAAATGCTTTATGTCTTCCACCTTCTTCTTTACTTAAAATATATACTTGACTTTCAACGTGATCGTGAGCTTTAATAGAACCAGGCTTACACATTACCATTCCTCTTTTGATATCATCACGCTTAATTCCACGAACTAATGCCCCAAGTTGATCACCAGCTTGAGCTTCTTCTAATATTTGGTGAAACATTTCAACTCCAGTTACTGTTGATTTGATTACTTTGTTGTAACCAACAAATTCACAATCCATTCCTTTTTTGACAACACCCCTCTCTAAACGACCAGTAACTACAGTGCCACGTCCAGGTATACTGTAAACGTTTTCTACTGGAAGTAAAAATGGCTTTTCTAATTCACGTACAGGAGTTGGAATATATTTATCAACTTCATCTAACAATTTCATAATAGCATTTGCACCCATTTCAGAATCTTTACCTAAAGTGTATCTAATTAAAAAAAAATTCAAATTTCAAAAATATTATGTTTACCTTCGAGTGCGCAAAGAGCTGAGCCTTTAATTATTGGATTATTATCACCATCATAACCCATTTCTGATAAAAGTTCACGAATTTCTATTTCAACCAAATCTACCATTTCTTGATCAGCAGCATCTACTTTATTAATAAACACAATTACGTGATTAATACCAATTTGTTTGGCTAACAATAAATGTTCTCTTGTTTGAGGCATAGCACCATCCGTTGCGGCTACAACTAAAATAGCTCCATCCATTTGTGCTGTTCCAGTGATCATATTTTTTATATAATCAGCATGACCAGGACAATCTGTATGCCCATAGTGCCTTTTTTCTGTTTGATATTCAACATGGGCTACATTAATTGTAATACCTCTAGCTTTTTCTTCAGGTGCATTATCAATTTCACTGTATTTTTTACTCTCTGCTAATTTTTTGTCTGCTAAAACTTTGGTTATTGCAGCGGTTAATGTTGTTTTACCATGATCAACATGACCTATTGTACCAACATTAACATGTTCTTTAGTTCTTTCGAAAACTTTTTTTTCAGTTGCATAGTCTCTGTGTAAATTCCAACGTTGAGGATTTAGTTGGGCACATCGTAAAATACTTGAATTTATTGAACTGTTACGTATAATTGTTGATCTTATTGCTTGAATTGGTACTGCACGAAAAATAGCTGCGTACAAAGTCATCGTTTCTTTTTACCTATATTTAGTTAAATTTTAATGCAACTAGTTATAAAATTTTAATAAAAAAGTATTAAAATATTTTTTGAAAGTAGAAGTGTGGTTAAAGTTAAATCATAACTTGATGAAAAAAAAAAATAAGTAATAAAATAACTAAAGTCTAATTAGTAGTTAGCTCAAATAAGTAATCACCTATAAATTAAGTACTTTAAGTACAAATAATGAGTCTTGTTATTTGATTATTAAAATAGATACTAGTTACAATTACAAATTAATCTTAAAATAAGCTTATAAGCAAAAATCGAGAAACATAATTCATTAAAAAAAAAAAAACAAGAACCAAGTTTTACGGTAGATTCTACACCCCAAAATATACAATAGCAAAACATTCAGAATACTTTAATTTGACATAAATAGGTGTCATTTTGATAGAATTATTATGTAGTAACCAGTACTACCTAGTAACTTAGTTATTTTATACTCAAGGTCCATATGAAATGTACTCAAAAATTAATTTTGGGAAATTGACAGTTGAAATCCCGCAGCTAAATATGTACTTAATTTGTTAGCCTTTTTTTGTGGTACTAAATGTCTCATAATAACTTAATACGCGGAATTAGGTACATTTGTCTCTAATTACGAACTTCGCCACTCCGCTGAATTTTAATAGCCAATTGTGGAATAATTGGTAATTTAATTTAAAATGAAAATTGATATTAATTCTTTGTTATTTAGGGGCTGGATCCTAATATTCATGTAGTTCTTTCATTTGATTGTACTTTATTTTATTTTTTTTAGAAAAATTTTACTTTTTATAAAGTTTTTCAATGAAATATTTTAATTAAACTAAAATCAAATTAAACATTTTCATTACATTTCATTTTGTAATATGTAATAATATTCCTCATTGTATTTTTTCCATTTTGATTCAAACTCAATTACTTTACGTATTCTAAGTATTTACGAAATTCCACAATAATTTTTTTCTTACCATTAGGAGGAGTTGATTATTTACCAATTAGTGCATTTTCGTTAATTCTTATAACACTTGTTTTTACAATTTTAAAAGTATGTACCAAAATTCGAAATAAATTCAATATCAAGAATTATTGCTGTTTTATAAAATAAAAGCTTCGTTTCCATTCAAATTGCAATCAATTGAATAAATATATATATTTTTAAAGTCTGTTGATTGTTTCTGATTGAAATTGTATCGAAATTGTACTGAATTTTTAAGTTTTGACTTTTGACGTATTTACTTTAAAAATTCAATTGTATCAAAAGCGATATTATAGTATCGAAACAGCCCTATTGAACATTGCATCCAAAAACGACTATTTGTCAAGCCTTCACAGTTCGCCATTGTGTATGTTGGGAAAATTACATGAAATATTTCTTTAATAAATAATATATAAAGTGAAATAAAACTATAAATAAAGTGGAAAAGTTCTTAAATAACTCATTTAAATAAATAAATATGAAAATATTTAAAATTTAATAAATATTTATTAGAAAATTTTCAAGTTTTGCAAAAAATAAAATGGAAACCAGAAAAAAGAAAAAAATCGATTATAGTGAAATGCTTGGTGCGGAAGAAGAATATGTATCTGAGAAATTACTCCCATCCACCAGCAAAACTAGAAAACGGAAAAATGAAAGTTTTAATATCATTTCTAAAGCATGCAAAACTAAAAGAGAAATGAAATTTGATGATAATGATCCATCTAGTAATTGGGAGGAGGTAGTTGTTAAAGAAGAATTGTGTAATTCAGATTCTGATGATTTGCGATCTGAAGATGAGGACATTGAAAAGCAAATGGAAGATGCAACTAATTTTCTACATGTATCATATAATTATCCGCAATCAAAATCGGAAATCAAAAAACATTTTCAGGAAGATATAAAACTCCCCATTGATATTTATTTGCAAAGAAATTCAAAAATTGGTGACAAATGTTCTTTAATAAATTATGTTAATGGATATTTAAAAATACTGCTTAATGGACATGTATATTTTTGCAATAGGGTTGTTGATAATATATTTTATTGGCAATGTGATGAAAATAAAGATTGTATAAGTCAAGCGGTAACAATGTTTAATGAAGATAAGCATTCAATAAAAAGTTTGGATGAACATAATCACCCACCAATAGTTAGTGAAAGTTATTGTTTAAAAGATAATACAATTTGTATGTTTTTGCCATCAGGAACCAAGCAAAATTCTTTTGAAAAGTGTGATGTAAAAAAAAATCAATATTTAATTCGAAATGGTTATTTTTATTTAAAAAGAAAAACTGAACAGGATATTGATTTTTGGTTATGTGAAAAACATAAAACTGAGGGTTGTAAAGGTGCAATTCTGTCAATAAAGTATGAAGAAGAATACTATGTAAAGTATGCTAGTGAACACAATCATGTTAATGATTTAGAAAGGCAATTCAGATGTTATTATAATGAAGAAGAGGCCACTATTAATAATATAGATATTTATCCAAGAGATCAAGAAGAAACCAATGGGTTAAGGTTAAGTGACGATGAAAGAGAAAATGACGATGCAAATGATTACAATGATTTAGATGATCCTGATTATGAAATGAGTGATCAAGAAAATAGCATTAATAAAATTTTTATAAAAAAAGAACTTGTTTCCGAAGATGAACATGACATTACAGAAAATGATGAATTGGATATAACTAATGATGGTAAAACAGAGATTGTATGTGACTTTATAAATTCGCAACGGGGTAATCCAAAACTATGTATTAACGGTTATATGTATACACTAAACCGAAGGGCCAAATCAAGCTATTGGACTTGTGAATTTAAAAAGAAAAAAACTATTGCCTGCAGAGCTATGGCTTGCACTGTAGAAAGGGAAGATGGTAAGTAGCTTTTGTATAAACTAAATTTTGTTAATAATTAGACGTAAATTTCCGTCATACGTTATAGGCAAGCATATAGTTAAAAAAATGACAGAACACAACCATCCACCAAGAACTGATGGCAAAATTATTGGACAAATTCTTAACAGGATACGTGAAAAGTGCATTGAAAGAACAGATTTAACTGCTAGTGAAATTGTGGACAGTGAAGTCGATACTTTACCTGAGGAACTTCGTGGGGCGTTGCCGTCACGAAACGCAATATATCGAATGATTTCACGGAAACGTCGAATGGAAGAAGTTGCTTTAGGAGGTTCTAAAATCTACGAGCGGAAAGTATTAAAAAATCTAAAATGTGATTTAGATGTAGAAACGAGTCTTGAAGTTAAGGATGCGGTTGTTTGTCAAACCGTGGAATCAAGCCGGGGTAATAACAAATTAATCGTTGATGACTATTTATTTAATTTGAGTCGTGTTGCTGGAGACAAGCATTATTGGAGATGCGAGCAACGCCTTTCACAAAAATGTGTGGGCTTTGCAATAACAAGCTGTAAGGATGGTGTTCATTATTTACAAAATATACGTGAACATAATCATGAATCTCAACGTAATCGAAAATTTGTAGTTCAAACTATGAACACAATTAAAGAAATGGCTCTAAAGACTGAAGAAGATGCTACAGAAATTGTAGAAGATGCATTAAAAGATATTTCGGAAGAGGTTTTAAGAGAACTACCTACAAAAGAAACCCTTATTAGGAAAGTTAATAGAACAAGATATCTTTATAAACCTAAACCAACTGTTGAGGAACCGATCAAACAAGATCAAAGAGACGACATAGTTGACGAAAAATCTCATATTTACGATATTGGTATTCCAGTAGGGACAACCTGTGAATTATTTTCTCCAACAAACAAAGGAAATTTTAAACTTAATTTAAATGGCTATTTTTATCATAAAAATCGTATTAATAATGGAATGCATTATTGGCAATGTGAAGATAATAAACATTATAAATGCAAAGGTTTTTCAGTTACAGTATGTACAGATGATGGACGGCATGTATTAAAGAAAGCTAAAAAACATAATCATCCTGCAAAAGAGTCGCGACAAGATATTGCAAAGATCATACAAAAAATTAAAGAAAAGGCTAAGACATCAGATGAGGATTCATCATTAATTTATAATGACGAAGTTGAACATTTACCAGAAGAAATAAAAAATTTATTACCTCAACGTTGTTCCATTTTAAGTATGATTAATCGTATTAGAAAACAACATTGCGATGGAGATGATAAAAAAGAACCGATCAAATATGACGATGAGCATGAGCATATTTATGAAATAAAACAATTACCAGATACCGAATGTGAATTTGTTGAATCAAAAAGAGGATTTGAAAAACTAACAATTGAAGGTAAGCAGTGTTTTTTTATCTTTATATTTTTTTTGAATACTTGATATTGATAGTAGATTATTTAAATACGTTAACTATTACATTAAAAGAAGAATTTACACTAATAAAAAATTTAAAAAATACCAAAATCTCAATTTCCGAATTATAAAAATACTGTATATTTATAGCGCAATTTAAATGTATTTACTCTTTTACCTGCACAAATAATATTTACCTACAGATGAAGGACCATGATTTAAATTTACAGATAGTTCTGCGCTCTTTAATAGTATTCGAATTGTTAAATCTTTAAGACTTCCTTAATGGTTTTGACGTAAGTCAAACGTTGGCTTATGTGTATACCGACCTCCAAGTTTGATTAAAAAAAGTCCAATGAAAAGTGCCAAATGATAGATTATCCAATTTTTAATTTTTATTCATGTATATGTAAAAGATTTTTCAGAATTCTTTTCAATAACACTAACTTTGTTTAATATAAATTACTTTATTAAAGCAATTATTTTATTTTTTTATATGTTCTTATTTAAGCAGATATAAATTAAAAAAAAAAAAAAAATAGAAATAAGGAAAAAACTGATAGTTATTTTTTTTTAAAATTTAGTTTTCTTAATCATCGTAAATTTAATTTGTGAATCAAAAATCTTCGGTTCATATTACCATACCAATTTACAACCGATTTTTATATTTTTTTGAAATGATAGATATTCACGCAATTTTAAATATTTTCCCGGAATTTTCCAATTTTCATTCATAATTTTCAACAATTTAAAAATTTATATCGATTTATTCTCCTTCTTCGAATTTTGAGATGCAGCCAGATTCTAGTTTTGTTTTTTTAACCTTTATTCTTTAAATTTAAAGTATTTTTATATTTTTTAAAATTAGTGATTACAAAAATATTCATAATTTTTTTAATTAATCAAAAATTAAATCATTAATAAAAGAATGGAATAATGACTAATGAGATAAATATATGTGTAGTCATTCATATTTTATTAAATTAATATATACATATTCCCCTTTTTAGTTAACTTCTTTTTGGCAACATAGCTAAAATTTATTTTTATAATTTCTTTAGATTTATTTAATTTCATTTTTTGCAATAAAGAACTACTACTTAAAATAAAAAAAAATTTAGCTAAAATTTAGAAATCACATAAATAAAAAGGTAAACTCCCTTTTAGTTCATATTTGAAATGGTTGTGTGTTGACTTCAAAAAACTTTGTAAGAAAATTTTGTAATATACATAAATACAATATGTACATATGCACATATGTTCTTAAGTACAATCAAATTCATACTTCAGTACATACAATAAAATATTTTATTTTTCAAACAAAATAATTGATAAAGGTACAAAATTAAATTTGATTAGATATTTTAATTATATCTGATGGAAAATATTATAAATTTACAATTAAAGTTAGAAATGCATTATAATGAATCATATTTTTTTAAATAATATTCGAAGTAGGTACCTACAATTTTATTAATTTATCATAATTTAGATAAAAGCATAAATGAACTATGATTACTAGTCCTTGACTTTGTGAGTATTATCGAAGGTATTATTTTGCCTAGATATGTACACATTTATAGCACACATTTTAAGCAACTCAAATATTTCGTAAAAAATATTTACAATTTTTTAATAATTATAATGGTTGGGTTTAGTATGATAATCAAGGGATAATTTGAACTTTTGTTGGTTTAAGCCTAAAGAAAAATTTAAAAACACGAATTTAATAGAAACTGTGAAATTATAATTTTTTTTTTTATTAAAATAGGTAGGTACTTACATAATTAAAAAAACACAAAATTAAAACATACATTAAATTGAAAAATCAAAATTAATTACAAAATAAGAAAAATTTCATAATCTTACACCTAGTTACAACGATATTTTATTGTTAATATAAAAAAAAATTAATTATAAAACGTATGGACAAGCTAATTTTAAAGAATTAAATTGAAAACATAATTGATTTTTTAAATTATTTTATGTGATGCTTGCCTTTGAAAGAGTTGCACAAGAATACCCTAATCTTTTACATTTACCACATAAATCTTCTCTATGCTGTTTTTTTCTATTTGATCTATCTAAACCATCCGGTCGTCTTAATGGTTTTTGGCAGTATGGTAAAACATCTTTTTTACATATTTGGCATGCTTGTGTAGTATCGGCCCATGAATTAGCTGACATCCAACGTCGATTACATTCTTTACAATGAAATGCACCAAAACATCTTCTCTTTCCTTTGTATGCCATTGTCTTAAAAATGAAATTATAATTTTTATTTAATTTATTTCACAATTTTTTTATTACAAAATTTTTTTTCAATATTTACCAATATTAAAAAAAAAAGAAATTTAAACAACAACCGTTCAATATTGTTATTAATTATTTATATACTAAAATTCACAGAATTTTTTTAACTGATCATGATTTAAAAAAATATAGGTATAAATCCGATATGAAATGTTTATAATATTTTTGTATGTATTGTGTTTTGTTTAGAATATTGTATATGCAACGGATAATAAACGTTTTGTATTATTTGGTTTTTTTTTTATCTTATCCGTACTAATACCATGTTAATATATAATTGACATTTTAATATATTGTAGCAACAATGTTTAGCAACAAAGTATTTATAATCAACAGCTCTTTAAAAATGAAGAACTTTTTCTCCCTTTTTGATTTTCATCCCTTAAAATTTCATTCGAAAAGAAGAATAAGTGAATGAATTAGATTAGATCAGAAGATCATATCAGTTGTGAAGACAATGCAATTAAATTTATTCTTACACTAGATTTTACAATAAGAATTACTTAAAACAAGTTGTTTTATTAAAAGAATTTTTCAGTCATTTTTTAGGACTAGAATCTATTCGACTCTTTTGAGTCATTTAAATTACTACATTTACACAAAATTTTTAGTAAGAGCTAAATTAATTTATGATTTAAATAATATGTTTTTATAAATTTTGATTAATAAATACCTATGTATTTTGAATTTAGTAATTAAAATTGAATTTTGATGAAAGTTATAGGTATGTAAAGTTATTTTGTAAAGTAAAGTTGGTTCAACATTTTGTGTTGTTGAGCTTAAAGGGATAAGTAAAGTTTTTAAGTTCTTATTTTTTTAAATTTAAATTTTTTACAGTTATGTACTAATAAAATGCTTTTCTAATAGAAAAACAATACTATATATTATACTCAGACATATTAGATATACAGTCAATATAAAGACCTACATGAAAAAATCTAAAAAAAAAAAAGGTTCTATAAATTTTAAATGTTTGTAATTTGATAATACATTTTCTTAAGAATATATCTTATTAACATATTGGCTGCGACTTCAAGTAAAAATATGGTTTTAGTTTTAAATTTGATGATAATTTTTAAAAAGAGACACCTTGTTGTTAAAATATTACGTATATGTATATGTACCTATATAAATATTAGAGGCCAATTAAAATTTCAATATTCAATTAAGAATAGAACATATTATATATAATTATGAATATATCAGTTATATTATATAAAATGGGCAAATTCTTTATCGTCATAATTTCGACTAGTATTGCAAAGGGCTCAATATTAGAGAGAAATTAGAAAAAAATGAACCGCGACTGGGGATTTTATTATGATGATACACAGATTAAAAATCTAACACAGCAAATATTCATACAATGCGTAAATGCACGGATTGTAGCAACAAAATCTGCTCTAATTAATCACGAATTAATATAAAAGTTAATGGCAATGGTAAAACTATTTTGAAACTTGATAAAATAAAATGGCTATCGCTTCGTACAAAAAGTCTAAAAGGTTTAAACGACAAAGAAAGTATGGGTGATATTATTATTATTATATATGTAGGTACTTATAATGACTAAAATTTAAAACTTAATTTTTATTTAACGCTTCTAACGTGTTAATATTTCAAATATATAATGTCGTCGTATATCAGTATCAATATTAAAAAAAGAAAATTAGCTGATCGTAGATTTTATGTAAACGAATATTTAAAATGATTACAAACAAATTTAACTGATTATTAATCGGATCGGAAAATATTTAGAAAAATAAGTATGTACATATGTACATACACAGGCATACATATTATATGAATTTTTAAATGAAATTGAAGATACATTACATTCATATATCAATTTTATTAGTTAGATAGAAGTTATGAATATTTGAAAAGTATTGCAATAGTGAATAAAAAAAAAAGATTAAAATGTTTTTTTTCTTGAATATTTTAACAACTGGAAGTAAGGACTTGACGCTTAAAAAAAAAAACAAGCCAGAGACCGATATAATTAGGTATTTGAACATCTGGCAAACTTTGAAGAGATTTATAACAATAATTTCCAGCTCTGACACATATAGCGTGTTGCTACTTATATGAAAAGAAAAAATCACAAATTATATTTCAAAAACTATCGTTACCTGAAAGAGAAAGAACAAAATTTTCACTTTGCCATAATTTAGTCACAGCTCACAAGTCACAAAATACAGATAAAAAATTTATAAAATTGTATTGTTTATTTTGGGTTATTCCTGTTAGTGTTCTACATGGTTCAATTTTATCACTGACGAAGTTTTTCAAGTTGTAATTTTTCTCTAAAAAAGAAGTTTGCATTCATTTCCAATCCAAGAAGATTAAGAAGATAATGCAATAATTTGTACGAAATTTATTGCAGTATGCAAAATTTAGTTTGAAAAACGCTTCGTTCTTCAACTATTTCCGAATCCAAATTTTTAAAAAGCATGTTGCTCTGTTTTTTTTTTAGTTTGAGTAAAATTGCAAGGACCTTAAAAAAAAGAAAGGAATAAGTTAAATGGCAAATATAGTGCAACCCGAGGTATCTTAATGTTTTTTCCCGGAAAGAAAGGGCTAATAAGCTTGTTATTAATTAAGAACTATAATTTGTAACACTTCTTAATGCATAATAGGTTTGAAATATATACCTTCAATAGATAATTATAATTATTTTTTAATTAATTTTAATACATACATACATAATAACGCATTTTCTATAATAATTTATTAATAGCTATTGGTTTGTATATATAGATAAAGGAATGTAAGGGCTTTTGGTTAATATAATTTATTTCTTTTATAGAATTGATTTACTTTTATTCAGTCAATTAATATTTAAAAAAATGTTTACACAAAATATTTTCTGTGACTATTGACTCCCGTCACTATAGTCTAGCTGGACTTTAGTTATTGAAAAATTAAAATAAGTGTGCAAAAAGTAATTAAAATTAATTGAAGTTCTAAAATTCATTTTTGTAAATAAATTTGTCATATTTTATTATATATACATATGTACATAATATGTACATATATACAAAGTTAGTATTTTAATATACATCCAAACATATTAGATTTGAATAAATTTGTATATAAAAAAATTAATTAGGTATTTTAATTTCTTTGTTTGATATAGTTTTTATTGAAATCTGATATAAAATAAAGAATACATATATATTATAATTTTAATTAGATTATTTATATTACACGAAATATTGAAACAAAATTTAGTTTAAGGGTACGTGAATATTCTGTCGTGTTTGTATACCTAGTTAGAATTAATAAAAAAAAAAAATTCACAACCTTTTTTTTGTCCTACTTTAAAGTTTGCTAACACTAATGAAAATGCTTGTTAAGTTTGATTTGATATTATGTATAATGTTTTAAATCAGAGTGTTCGTAATAATATTGGAAATAAAACATGGAAAAGAATTTAACTTTAGTTTTTTTTCTTAATCCCTAATTCTTTTTAATTTTTTTTTGAGGATTAATTGGTACCTATTGAAATAATTAAATCTTAAATAAAAATCGATTCAAAAAATTTATCCGTGTTCTGTTTTTTCTATTTAAAATCTTTTACAATAAATATGTTCTATCAAAATTTTATCCCATACAAGCTTTTATATTTCATCAATTTATCTTTATTTTTTAATTATTTTTCAAAATATTGTTTTCTTTTTTAAATAAAATGAAGATGAATTTAAAAAACGAAAGGTATTTTCTTTGCCTAATTAGTCTAGGATTTAATTAAGCACAGTTGACATCAATTTTTTTTTGATTTTTTTCTTTTTATTATTTAAATGAAGATTATGGATATTGCCATAATACCTAGGTTCTGTAATCCGTTGTGTAACTCTGGTCGAATCTCTATAACACCTTGCTCAAATAATTTTTATGCCCCATGTAAAATGAATAAAGAATGTACGCCAGCTGGTATAGTCTAGTAGTTGGTATAGTTCTAACTAGTTGGTATAGTTAGAATTTTATACTATACATGCTTTTCTATTTCATCAATTTAAAATTCAATTGTAAACTTTCCAGGATCACATTTTTTCACAATATAATTTTAATATATTGTTTATGGCTGATAATAGTATGTAGAAGCAAATCACTATTCCCTATAAGTTAGTTGTAAGGTAAAAAAGTTGCTATACTTTGTTTGTACATTTATAAAAATTTAATATCTATAAATAAAATTTTTTAAAAAATGATGACAATAACTAT
The DNA here is from genome assembly GCA_963082915.1 of Dolichopus griseipennis. Taxonomy (NCBI): domain Eukaryota; kingdom Metazoa; phylum Arthropoda; class Insecta; order Diptera; family Dolichopodidae; genus Dolichopus; species Dolichopus griseipennis. The sequence goes on along the minus strand of OY720441.1, from coordinate 332,253,915 downwards.
TTTTAAGTCACTGTTAATGCTACCGACTGAGATGTAGTTTTTTATTTGTAATCGAAATGATAATAAATTAAAAATTATTAAATTGTTTAACAGTACATATATTTTTTTTTTCATATCAATTATAAGAATTTATTTGAGTTAAATTTATGATATAATTAAATCGGAATATAATAATTATGAATATTTTTAACAACATTACATAGGTATATAGATTTCTATTGCTATAGGTATTTATTTTCATTAAATCGAGTACAATTTTATATAATTATATTTATTTGAATCCGTATTCGAAATTTCAAGTTAATATTAATTTAATAGGTGATCTTTTTTAAATTATGAATATAAATTAAAATGTCAATACATATATTTTTATTTAATCTACTATCAATTTCAGAAATTATATTTTGTTTTTAGTTTTTAGGACGTTTTCAAAAGAGAAAATTTTAAATTAACGAAAAACGTTCTTAAAATAAAATAATTTATTTATTTTTTTATTATATGTTCTTATCACATATAAATAAAAAAATATTTTGCATAAATAAAAAACAAACATTACTAGCATATAAAATATCATTTAATAAAATAAGGAAGATTTATAACATAATATAAATTATTAATATTTTATTAATAAACACGATTAAAAATTTAACAAACGCTCTTCTCTGATCAACGACTTATAAAATATATGTACACTATAATGAAGCCTCAATTCAATTTCATATTATTTTAATATTTAATTTAAATAAATATGTTGTACATTTTTATACCCAATAAAAATTGAAAAAAAAAAAAAAAACATGTCCGTTTAAATTGAATTATCATGGGAATTAATTAATTATTATATGTAAGAGTATATATTTATGTTAGCAACATATTATTAAAATTTTTTAAAAAGACTATAACGAAAAATGGAGTTGCATTGAAAATCTTTAATACAAAATTTTCATTTTGAAAACGTCTAAGTACGTAAAAAAAAAAAATTATAAAATGGAATCCATATATGAAACAACGATGATTTTTAGGCTATTTGTATTGTCGTGAAGTACACTACAATCAAGTACAATTATGGAAATGTAATGATAGAAAAAATGGTGTACATCGTAAATGTTGTGGATATGCCCAAACATATCAAAAAGAAAATGGAAAACATTATTTAAGAAGAGCTAGAAATCATAATCATCCACCAAATAAAATTCGTGTTGAATTACATTATTTAATCAGTCGTATGAAAGAACGTGTTCTTCGTGATCTTAAAACTCCTAGCTCACAAATTTTTGAGGAAGAAACGGCAAATATATCATCAGACTTAGAACAATGTCTACCATTACGTGAATCTGTATTAAATTCTTTAAATCGACATCGTCGTAAAAAAATTCTTGATGAAAAACAAAAATTATTATTAGATAATAAAGATCAATTAAGTACAATTGAAGAGAATCAATCTAAAAATGATACAAAAGATGAACATATTTATTATACATTTGTTGAATCTGGTACAGAAGTTCAAATTTCAATTAATCACAAAGGTGTTAAAAAATTAAATTTGAATGGTTATATATTAGTTCAAAGATGTTCAAGAAATTATAGTACATATTGGGTATGTCATAGAAATCGAACTGGTAAAACAAAATGTATTGGTACAGCAATAACTGTAGAAGAAAATGGTAAACATATATTAAAAAATACAAAACCACATAATCATATTGCTTCTGATGATAAACATAATGAAGCACCACAAATAACAGAAATTATGAATAATATGAAAGATCAAGCAAAATTAACAGATGATAGTGTTGCAAAAATATATGATAATGCTGTTAAAAATTTACCAAAAGAATTATTAAATAAATTACCAAAAAAAGAAGCAACAAAACGTGTTTTAAAACGTTTTCGTTCAAAATATTGTCCAATTGAAAAAAATATTACACAAGAAATTCAATCAATATATCCACCAGAAGTTGAAATTATATTACAACGCATGAAAAATCGTATAATAACAACATTTGAAGGACCAAGTAAAGTTTATAATGAAGAAATAATTAATGTTCCTTCTGAGGTATTAAATTTAATGCCAAAACGTGAAAAAATTTTAGAATCATTAAAATGGCAAAAAAGAAAAATTAAAAATCGTATAAAAAAAAATAACGCACAAGAAGAAAAAACTGATATTAAAGAATAATTAATTTAAATTAATATTAAAATAAATTATAATCATTTAAAAATGATATTAAATGTATGAAAATAAGTCGCGCATTTAAATGTTTAATCAAATTAAAAGTAGTTTGTTAGTAGTTCTTAATGCTTTTAATATTCAAAAATATCTCTATGTACTTAGATTTCTACAAAATTATGTTATAACTTTTTTGGATTTTTCTACTTATTCAAAGTAACATTTTAAATGTTTATGTAAATGATAATTAATTTTCTAGATTATTTTTTCATTAATTATTAATTTTAAATTAATAAAGATTATAATAATATATAGTTATTAATTAAACTTCTACTTTCATTTCAATAATCGAATAATCGAAGAAAATTAAATATATATTTCAATGAATTAATTTTCATAATAAAAGCATTTTTTGAAGACTTCCTAAAAATTTTAAATTAAAATTTGAATAAAATATAAGTCTTGTTCACATTAATAATTTTTATTAAAACAGAACGATTTAAAAATATTTAAAAAAAAATCAATAACTTGGCAAACAATATATCTACATTTTGTATCTTGAATTAAATTATATACATTTGGGCTAACACAAGTTTTAAAGTATTTGATAGAATTTAGTAGGTAACAAAATTCTAATAGGCATGTATCCAATGAATAAGGAAATAATCGATATTTAACTACATTAGAAGGCGACTCAAAATTTTAACAAATATAAAAAAAATCAATGGTCGTTGATAGAAAATTATTGAATGTTCTTAAGTTAAATGTTCTTAAGCCCATATTAAAGTCTGACAGCGTCTGACAGTAGTGCAATAGCTAAATCTAAAAATTTGCCAAATAAAATAGAGATTGTAACAATTAAAACCAGATTAAGGAAATGTAGGAACGTGTTATGTAAATTTAAAATATAAAATATTATATTGAAGAAGGTTTTTTTAATTATTAATTTTATTATAATGATTAACAGGATAAATAAAAAATAAATTACAAAAGTAAAATCGATTACAAGATCGTTCTTTAAAAACTTTAGTGCAATAGCTTTACATATATTAAGGAATGTATAATTAAAAGTAAAATTATAAATATGGTCGATAATTTTATTAATTTTTTATTAAACAGAATTTTTGAACAAGATATGTATTAGAACACTTTTTCAATTAATTAAATATTGAACAACATTTGTAGTTATATTATTTTTGTTGAATTTAACTCGATAGTAATGGAATTCCTATGGTACTTCGAAATGTTAAACAAATTTTAATTCTATAAAAATACATATACAAACGACTATTCTAAAAGTGACCGTGACAGAGTAAGAGTTGATTCATTTTATATATTTAAACCGTTTCATGAGACACTTTAAATTTGACGTTCAGGGTCAATAAATCAACCTTAAATGTTTTTCTGTGTTCTTTTGCCTATATGGTATTCAGAAAATTTAATTTTTTATGAGTTTAATATGGGAGGGCCTAGATATAAGGAGAGCATAAGAACTAATTTTAAGATCCTTCTTAACTTAACAGTTTTTTTTTTTTAAGATTGTTAAAGAAATATTAGACGTTCTACAAATTTAAGTACATTGCTTTAATTTAATATTCTGTGTTAATTTGTATCTTTTAAAAAAAAACTATGATTTACACTACAACTATTACTTATTATTAAAGATATTGAACATAATTTGTTGTACATATATTGTATATATCTATAACGTATAATAATTAAATTACTCTTTCAAATAAACAATTTTGAATGAAACTAATACTAGAAAATGTTTTATAATTTAATTTCAATAAAACAAAATCAAAAATTAATTTTGAGAAGTGAGATTGAAATTTGTTAATTAAAAATTCTAATTTTGAAAACGTCTTAGCTCAAAAACCATAAAAAAATGAATCAACAAATCAAAATAACTTTTTAAAGTTATAAATTAAAAATCGACCAATTTTCAGGATATTTATATTGTCGTGAAGCATTTTATAATGGAGCACAAGCTTGGATGTGTATTGAAAAAAAATTAGGTGCATATAACACTTGTCGTGGTTATGCTCAAACTTATCAAAAAGATGGTAAACATTATTTAAAAAGAGCTAAAAGCCACAATCATTTACCAAATAGAAAACGTTTAGAAATATGTCATTTAATGAATCGAATGAAAGAACGTGCACTTACCGAAATGAAAACACATTGTACACAAATTTTTGATGAAGAAACTGCAAATTATCCGTCAGATGTATTAGAATGTTTACCATTACGTGATTCAGTAATTCATACATTAAATAACCATAGACGTAGATTGATTAGATCTGAAAGAACAAAATTGGAAACTTTGAAAACTGAAGATGGTAGTCCATATGTATCATCTATATCATCAGAAATTTTATCGTTAAAAAGATCTAGAAGTGATATGAATAACAGTTTAGATGATCATATACATGATCCGTTTGTCGAACCAGGATCAGAAGTTGATGTTAGTGTAAATCATAAGGGTGCAACTAAATTAAATTTAAATAGCTTTTTATTGGTTCGAAAGAATAGAAAAGCTGATGTTATTTATTGGGTATGCCAGAGAAAAGTTAGTGGGAAATGTCGTGGTAATGCAATTACAATTGAAAAAGATGGGAAACATTTTTTGAAAAGTACTAGACCACACAATCATATAGCTTGTGATGAGGATCCACCTGAAGTAACAGAAATTATGATGAAAATGAAAGAGAGAGCTAGACAAACAGATGAAAGTGTTGCAAAAATTTTTGATGATACGGTTAAAAATCTACCAAATGAAATAAGAAGTAAATTACCAATAAAGGATTTGGCAAAACGTGCTTTAAAACATTTTCGAATGAAATATCGTCCAATTGATATTGGTGCAATTGAACCTAAAAAAACTCATCCACCTGAAGTTGAAGAAGTATTGAAACGTATGAAAGATCGCATTTCCATAACAATGGAAACACCATCAAAAGTTTATAACGATGAAATAACTTGGGTACCACCACATGTTTTAAATTTAATGCCTAAAAGAGAAAAAATTTTAAAATCTTTAAAAAATCGTAAAAGAACTGTTAAAGATCGACGTCCTAAAGATGAATATGAAACACCTCTAGTTGATATTAAACTTTTAAAGAAAAATAAATCTGATCCTGAAATTAAAACTAGCATAAATGATAATGATTCAAATGTGAAAGTTGAAAAAGAAACACCGTCAACAAGTAAAGATGATTTCTAGAATTTAGACAAAAATAAAAAATAAAAGTATTTATCTAATTCGAATATAATATTTTTTGTTTTTTTAATATTTACAATTATTTTATATACACATAATTTAAAAAAGTTTAATATAATAAAATATATGTTATTTAAACAAATTAAAAGGAGTTTAAAAATTTTTTCCGGAAGGAAGATTTATTTTAAATAAAATATCTAAGTTTACACCATAAAGATAATTCCAATAATTTTAATTAAATAAATTATTAATCATTTCAGTAAAATTTTCTTTTGAAAACGTCTGCAAAAACCAGAAAAAAACAATATTTTAATTTAGAGACAAAATTGAAAAAAAAATGCGTTTTTTAGGATATATATATGTACGACAGGCTTTCTATAAAGATTTAATTCTATGGAAGTGTATGGAAAAAAAACGTGGTATACATCGTGAATGTCTAGGAAATGCTCAAACATATGAAAAAGATGACGGTAAACATTATTTAAAACAAGCTAAAGCCCATAATCATCCACCAAATATTATTCGCTTGGAGATATGTCATTTGATGAATCGTTTAAAAGAGCGCGCTATTAATGAAACGGAAACTCGCTGTTCAAAAATATTTGATGAAGAAACTGCAAATTATCCGCCAGATATATTAGAAAATTTACCATTACGTAATTCAGTAATTAAAACATTAAATAATCATAGACGTAGATTGTTTGGATCTGATATAACAAAATTGGAAATTTTTAAAACTGAAAATGCTTGTCCTTATGTATCATCTATATCATCAGAACTTTTATCATTAAACAAACCTATAAATGATATGAGTAATAGTTCAGATGACCATGTTTCATTTATATCATCAGAAAATTTATCATTAAAAAGACATAATAGTGATATAAATAATACTTCAGATGATCATGCATCAAATATATCATCCGAAATCTTATCATTAAAAAAACCTAAAAGTGATATGAATAAGAGTTTAGATGATCATATACATGATCCGCTTATCGAACCAGGATCTGAAGTTGATGTTAGTGTTACCCATAAGGGTGCTACAAAATTAAATTTAAATAGCTTTTTATTCGTTCGAAAGAATAGAAAAGGTGATATTATTTATTGGGTATGTCAAAGAAGAGGAAAATGTCGTGGTAATGCAATTACAGTTGAAAAAGATGGGAAACATTTTTTAAAAAGTACTAGACCACACAATCATGTAGCTTGTGATGAGGAACCACCAGAAATAACAGAAATTATGATGAAAATGAAAGAGAGAGCTAGACATACAAATGAAAGTGTTGCAGAAATATTTGATGATACGGTAAAAAATCTGCCAGATGAATTAAGAAGTAGATTACCAAAAAAAAATACGAAACGTGCTTTAAAGCGTTTTCGAATAAAATATGGTCCTAAAGATATTGCTGCAATAGAACTTAAAAAAACTCATCCAGCTGACGTTAATTTGAATAATAGTTCAGATGATCATATACATGATCCATTTGTCGAACCAGGATCTGAAGTTGATGTTAATGTTAATCATAAAGGTGCAACAAAATTAAATTTAAATAGCTTTTTATTGGTTCGAAAGAATAGAACAGGTGATGTTATTTATTGGGTATGTCAGAGAAAAGTTAGAGGAAAATGTCGTGGTAATGCAATTACAATTGAAAAAGATGGGAAACACTTTTTAAAAAGTACTAGACCACACAATCATATAGCTTGTGATGAGGATCCACCTGAAGTAACAGAAATTATGATGAAAATGAAAGAGAGAGCTAGACAAACAGATGAAAGTGTTGCAAAAATTTTTGATGATACAGTTAAAGATTTACCAAATGAAATAAGAAGTAAATTACCCAAAAAGGAATTGGCAAAACGTGCTTTAAAACATTTTCGAATGAAATATCGTCCTACAGATATTGGTGCAATTGAACCTAAAAAAACTCATCCACCTGAAGTAGAGGAAGTATTAAAACGTATGAAAGATCGCATTTCCATAACAATGGAGACACCATCAAAAGTTTATAACGATGAAATAACTTGGGTACCACCGCATGTTTTAAATTTAATGCCTAAAAGAGAAAAAATTTTAAAAACTTTAAAAGGTCGTAAAAGAACTGTTCAAAATCGACGTCCTAAAGATGAATATGAAATCCCAATAGTTGATATTAAACTTTAAAAAATAATCCTATGATTATTATAATTATTTAAATGGGAATATTAAAAAAGATACCTAGTCAATAAGTAGAAATGATTTCTAGAGTTTAACAATTTAAAAAAAAAAATTCATCTAATTCTAATTTAAACTTTTTACTTTTTCAAATATTATACAGTATGTATTTATACGTTCCTTAAAAAAATGAAGGACGTTTCAAAAATTTTCTCAGGTAGTTAGGTTTATTTTACATAAAATGTTGTTTACACCATAAAGATAGTTTCGAATTACAACCATTATGATTAAAATAATTTCATTATAATCATAATAATAATCTTCAGTAAAATTTTCTTTTGAGTACGTCTGGAAAACAAAAAACAAAACAGTATTTAAATTTAAAAACAAAATTGAAAAAATACGTTTTTTAGGATACTTATATGTGCGAGAAGCTTTCTATAAAGATTTAATTTTATGGAAGTGTATGGAAAAGAGACGTGGTGTACATCGTGAATGTCGAGGAAATGCTAAAACTTATGAAAAAGATGACGGTAAACATTATTTAAAACAAGCTAAAGGTCATAATCATCCACCAAATATTATTCGCTTGGAGATATGTCATTTGATGAATCGTTTAAAAGAACGCGCTATTAATGAAACGGAAACTCGCTGTTCAAAAATATTTGATGAAGAAACTGCAAATTATCCGCCAGATATATTAGAAAATTTACCATTGCGTCGTTCAATAATTAAAACATTAAATAATCATAGACGTAGATTGTTTGGATCTGAAATAACAAAATTGGAAACTTTACAAACTGAAGATAATAGTCCATATGTATCGTCTATGTCATCAGAAATTTTATCATTAAAAAGACCTAGAAGTGCTTTTAATAGTTCAGATGATCATATACATCATCCACTTATCGAACTTGGATCTGAAGTTGATGTTAGTGTTAATCATAAGGGTGCAACAAAATTAAATTTAAAAAAATTTTTATTGGTTCGAAAGAGTCGAAAAGGTGATATTATTTATTGGGTATGTCAGAGAAAAGTTCGTGGAAAATGTCGTGGAAATGCAATTACAATCGAAAAAGATGGGAAACATTTTTTAAAAAGTACTAGACCACACAATCATATAGCTTGTGACGAGGAGCTTCCAGAAGTAACGGAAATTATGATGAAAATGAAAGAGAAAGCTAGACAAACAGATGAAAGTGTTGCAAAAATTTTTGATGATACGGTAAAAAATCTACCAGATGAAATAAGAAGTAAATTACCAATTAAAACTACGGCAAAACGTGCTTTAAAACGTTTCCGAATGAAATATGGTACTAAAGATATTGCTGCAATAGAATGTAAGAAAACTCATCAACCTGACGTTGATTTGAATAAATCTGATGATCATATACATGATCCATTTGTCGAACCAGGATCTGAAGTTGATGTTAGTGTTAATCATAAAGGTGCAACAAAGTTAAATTTAAATAGCTTCTTATTGGTTCGAAAGAGTAGAACAGGTGATGTTATTTATTGGGTATGTCAGAGAAAAGTTAGAGGAAAATGTCGTGGTAATGCAATTACAATTGAAAAAGATGGGAAACATTTTTTAAAAAGTACTAGACCTCACAATCATATAGCTTGTGACGAGGAGCTGCCAGAAGTAACAGAAATTATGTTGAAAATGAAAGAGAGGGCTAGACAAACAGATGAAAGTCTTGCAAAAATTTTTGATGATACAGTTAAAAATTTACCAAATGAAATAAGAAGTAAATTACCCAAAAAGGAATTGGCAAAACGTGCTTTAAAACATTTTCGAATGAAATATCGTCCTACAGATATTGGTGCAATTGAACCTAAAAAAACTCATCCACCTGAAGTTGAGGAAATATTGAAACGTATGAAAGATCGCATTTCCATAACAATGGAAACACCATCAAAAGTTTATAACGATGAAATAACTTGGGTACCACCGCATGTTTTAAACTTAATGCCTAAAAGAGAAAAAATTTTAAAGTCTTTAAAAGATCGTAAAAGAACTGTTCAAAATCGACGTCCTAAAGATGAATATGAAATCCCTCTAATTGATATAAAACTATAAAAAAAAGAATATCTTGAACTGAAAACTAGCGCAAACTATAATTATTTAAGTGTGAAATTTAAAAGAGATACACAGCCAACAATTAAAAATAAAACCCTTTATCTAATTCGAATTTAAGGTTTTTTGTTTTAAAAAATTATAATTTATGTACCTACATTTTAAAAAGGTTTAGTATAATAGAATATATGTTATTTAAACAAATTAGAAAGTATTCAAAATTTCGTAAGGTTGTTAGGTATATTTCAAATGAAATTTGAAAGTGTACTACATAAGAAAGCTTCGAATTCCAAAAATTTTATACATGCAAATATAATATAGTGAATTATTAAGACTTTTTCTTCAATAAAATTTTCTTTTTGAAAACGTCTGGAAAACAAAAAAAAACATATTTTAATAAAATAATTTGAAAAACGCGTTTTTCAGGATACTTGTATGTGCGAGAGGCTTTCTATAAAGATTTAATTGTATGGATGTGTATGGAGAAAAAACAAGGAGTACATCGTGGCTGTCGAGGATATGCTCAAACTTATGAAAAAGATGACGGTAAACATTATTTAAAACAAGCAAAAGCCCATAATCATCCACCAAATAATATTCGTTTGGATTTATGTCATTTGATGAAACGTTTAAAAGAACGCGCTATTAATGAAAGGGATATTCACTGTACAACAATATTTGATGAAGAAACTGCCAATTGTTCTCCTGAGTTGTTGGCGTGTTTACCACTTAGAGAATCTGCAATATATACTTTAAATCGTCATCGTCGAAAAGCCGTTCAAAACGATTTCTTAACAATAAAATCAGAAGGTGAAAATTGTAACTCTTCAACATTAGATAGTAATATTAGTAAAAGGTCAAAATCTTCTAACATAAACACTTTGATTGATCATATACATGATCCATTTGTAGAACCAGGAACGGAAGTTGAAATTAAAGTTAATCATAAGGGTGCAACAAAATTAAATTTAAATGGTTTTCTTTTAGTAAGAAAAAATCGAAGTCGTGGTTCTATTTATTGGGTTTGTCAAAGAAAAAGTATTAAAAGTAAATGTCATGGTAATGCAATAACCATTGAAAAAGAAGATGGTAAACATTATTTAAAAAGCACTAGACCTCATAATCACATAGCTTGTGATGAGGATCCACCCGAAGTAACAGAAATAATGATGCAAATGAAAGAAAGAGCCAGACAAACCGACGAAAGTGTTGCAAAAATTTTTGATGACACAGTTAAAGATTTACCAAAAGAAATTAGAAATAAATTACCAACAAAAGATTTAGCAAAACGTGCATTAAAACATTTCCGTATAAAATATCGTCCGATTGATGTTGGTGCTATTGAACCAAAAATTACTAATCCCCAAGAAGTTGAAGAAGTTTTAAAACGTATGAAAGATCGAATATCAGCAACAATGGAAACACCATCAACAGTTTATAATGATGAAATTACATGGGTACCACCGCATATTTTGGCTATTATGCCAAAAAGAGAAAAAATTTTGAAATCTTTAAAAAATCGTAAGAGAAGAGCAAAAGATCGTAATAATAAAGAACAAAAAGATGATTATGATAATGATACTCCTTTAGTTGATATTAAACCATTATTAAATTTCAATGAAAATAATTCTGAGCTGAAAATAAATTTTATGGATAATGAAATAAATGTTAAAAATTTTAAAGTGAGTCCTTCAACTAGTAAAAATGATGATCTATAAATTTCCCTTTAGATAAAAGTATTTTAATTGTAAAAAATTTAAAATAATTAGTTAATATTCATCTAATAAAAATAATCTTCTAAAAATAAATTAAGGTACAATAATCTATATTTTTCACTCAATTTCATTGATTAATAAAAATGGTTCAAAATGTTTTAAATTATTAGGCATACTATTTTTTAGTTTTGCGTTCTGAAAGATAGTATTATAAATATTTCAATTATTTCATTATTAATGTAATAATTTAATTTAATTTAATTTTGAAAACGTTCTACAGACCAAACCCAAAAAAAAGTCATTGAAACAATAAAAAAAATAAATATTATTAAAAAGAAGAAAGAAATCAAATGTTGTATACAAAATTGCAGGGTATTTGTATTGCCGATCTGGAATTCAAAAAGACATTCAAAATTGGATATGTAATGAACGTAAAAGTGGTGTTTATAATTGTCGAGGATATGCTCAAACATATGAGAAAAATGGTAAAATATTATTAAAAAAAGCTAAAAACCATAACCATCAACCTAATGTATATAGAAATCATATTAGTCATTTAATGAAAAGAATGAAAGACCGTGTTTTAAATGAAAGAAATCTGGCATGTACTCAAATATACGAAGAAGAAATTTCAAATGAAACGAAAGAATTAGTTGAATGCTTACCACAACGGGATTCAGTTATTAATTTGCTTGCTCGTCATCGAAGGGCGGTAATTAAAATTGAAAAAGATTCTAATAATATCTACAAGAATATTAAAAAATCCGAATTGAACTCATTAACAATTAAATCTATAACAAAAAACAAAATAATATCAGTAAATGTTAATGGAAATGCTAGAGGACGTCCTAATAAAAAACTTTTAGACAGTGATCATTTACATTATCCATTTGTTGAACCAGGTACTGAAGTTGAAATTATTACAAGTTATAAAGGTACCAGAAAATTACAATTAAATGGTTATTTATTTAATAAGAGACATGGTAAAGGTAAATTTAATGTAACATATTGGAAATGTGAACAAAAAAGATCTCATAAATGTATTGGTAATGCAATTACAGAAGAAAATAATGGTAGGAACATATTAAAATATCCACCAGGACCACATAATCATTTGGCAAAAAATATAGAAACAAAAGATTTAAATGAAATTATGAATGAAATGCTTAAAAAGGCCATTACAACTAAAGATAGTATTGGTAAAATATATGAACAAACAATAAATAAATTATCAAATGAATTGAAAAATTCCTTACAAAATAAAGAAGCTATTAAACAAGTATTAAAACGATATCGTTACAAACACATTTCTATAGAAAATGAAACTTTTATAAATAATTCAAATGAAACAACTGTATCAATTGAACAAAATATAACAAATCAAATTGATGAAATTATTAAACGTATGAAAAATCGTATATCATTAACTATGGAAGGTCCATCAAAAGTTTATAATGATATTATAATGGATATTCCACCCCATATATTAGAAATTATGCCAAAACGTCAAAAGATTCTAGAGTCATTAAAATGGCAAAAAAGGAAAATTAAAAAACAAAATTCAAATACAACTGGAATAGTTAATAAAAAACATCCTAAAAATTAAAATAATATAAATTAAAACAAAATTAAACTCTTATAAATAAATTTGAATTATTTATGTTAGATTTTTTTAAATGTATCTTAGTATTTAAATAAAAATTGCAACTATTTTAAAAAATTCATTTTCGTTCCATCTTAATCTTAATCAATTAAATTATAATACATACATAGTAACTAATCTTTTTACTTTTTTCATTTAAATACAAATATAAATAAATAAATAACAAATAATGAATCAAGCATTATATTTTAATTAAATATAAAAAAAAGGTTCAAATAATAATATTTTTTATTTGTCTAATGGAAATAAACTTAATTTATTTAATTAAAAATTAAACTTTGTTTTACTAATAAGATTTTTTTTTTAAACCACAAATTAAAATTTATAAATTTTATTATTTTTAAAAAAAAGTTAAATAGTTTATCAGCTTTTAGTTAATTTCACAGATTAATTATTGTAGCAATTTTTAAAACTTAATTAGAAAATGAAGAGTATTTTACTTAATATAATAATAATGAATAAGTGAACAAAAATCAACAAGACTTGCTCTGCGAAAACTAATTCATTACATTACATTATTCAAACGCTTGCTAACAATATGCCAAAATAAGGCCAAGAATTTGACCGAAAATAACTACCAACTTATAAAAAGAAACTCAAATTTAGTGCATAATTTATGACTTAAGTGTATAAAAAGAAATGCCTAAAACTTCGAGTTGAAAGTTAAAATAATTTTAATTAAAAAATGAATGCTACAAAATTTACAAGATTTTAAACTTTTTTAAACCAAATAAGAGTTCTGAATTTTAATTGGCGTTCTTTATCAATTTATCAAAAACCCAACTTGTAAATGTAATTTTCTCTTTAAACGTATTTATTTTAAATTCGTTCTTTTTTTTTTTTTTGAAAACAAAATATTTCTTTTTAGGTTATTTGTTTGTCCGAAATAAAATAATAAATGATTTACATAAATGGCGTTGTGATGAGCAAAAACCTGGAATAGCAAGTTGTCGAGCTTATGTTACAACTTATCCAAAAGATGGTAAACATTATCTAAAAAAAGCGCTAAATCACAATCATCCTGCAAATCAACATCGTGTTGAGATAACTCATGTAATATCACGTATCAAAGATCGTGCAACGGCAACACAAGACTTGGCAACGAAAATAATTGAGGAAGAATTTTCAAATGCATCTGATGAAATTAAAGAAATTTTACCAAATCGTGAAAGTATTTTAAATATGATTAATCGTAATAGAAAAAAAATTAATGAAACACCATCAAAGCAAAGTGTTAATAAAATTGAAGGTAGTGAAGAGAGTCATTTTCATGAACCTTTTGTTGAACCTGGTTCTGAAGTTGAAGTTATAATATGTCATAAAGGCACAAGAAAATTAAATTTAAATGGATATTTATATGTTAAAAATGCAATTAAACATAATGTACATTATTGGACGTGCGAAGAAAAGCATTCGGGAAAATGTAAAGGATGTGCAACCACAATAGCAGAAGAAAGTGGTAAACATTATTTAAGAACAACAAGACCGCATAATCATTTAGCTAAGGCTGGAAATCAAAAAGAAATTGCTGATGTCATGAATCGCGTTAAGGATAGAGCTTTAAATTCTGATGACGGACCTAAGAAAATTTATAAGTATGTTTTATTCTTTATTTTTTTTTTCTTTAATTTATTACTTTGTTTTTGCCAATTTTAAGTGAGTTCATTCAAAATTTACCAAAAGAGCTCAGAGCAGTTTTACCAACAAAAGAAGCCATTATTATGATTATTAAAAGACATCGACGTAAGTTTAGACCAATAGATCAGAGCGGGATAAATTCTCAACCTCCAAAAGTTTATCCACCAGAAATTGTAGAAATTATTGATCGAATGAAAAAGAAAATAGCAACAACCACCGAAGGTCCAGTTAAAATTTATAATTCAGTTTTGGCAAATGTATCATTTGAATTAAAAGAACAATTACCACAACGGCATAATGTTTTACAAACATTAAAAAGACATAGACGAAAATGTAAAATGAAAGGAGTTTATCCAAATGGAGATAGTGAAAATAATGATGTAGATGGTAATGGTGACGACTATGATACTACAAATACAGATAGCGATGAAGAGATCGAAGTTAAACCTATTGTTCCAGTGATATCAGCACAATCAACATTACCGAAATCTAATAGAGAACCAAAAGATGATGTACCGGCTACATCAAATTCACCAAATAATAGTAATAGTGGTACTGCAAATAGTTCTGTTCCAATCACATCTGAGGTGGCTGAAATGCTTTGGCGTTTCGGTGAACATCCAAAATTATTTCAATGATTTAATTTTATTTTGCAAATAATATTTTTAGAGTATTTTTTTACTTAATTAGAAACTGGATTTTTTTTTAAATTTTGAAATAAATTTAAGTATGTATATTAGACGCTTGTTTTAATAAATTATAAGAAAAAATTTGGATTATTTTGTTTTGTACGTTTTTTATGAAATTTCCATTTATTATGAAATAAAAGAAAATCATAAATTTAACTTTTGCAAATGCTAGTTTTAACAAATATGAAGTGGTAATTGAAGCACGTTTTTAAGTATGTACTTAACAGGGTAAATCTTTGCAATTTTAGTTATAGATCGGTATTATATAAAACAATGATAAAATTATTTTAGTTCTAATCTTATGATTAAATTGTATTAGTAAAAATCGATATTTTATAAATTTCTTAAATTTATTGAATTATTAAAAAATAAGTAATAGAAATTAAAAACCATATGGATAATATTTAACTATTAAATTCATTTCTTGTTATATTTTCATTATTAATACAGTCTTCACCTATATTGCTGGGAGATGTTTCAACATTGGGATCGTTTGATTCACTGCGAATGGGAAAAAATGGTTATTTAAAAAACCTATTTTTTTTTTGTAATAATTTACCTATCTAAAGATGGTTCATTACTAAACATTTCGTTTGGAACAGTTGGAGGTGCTCTCTCAGGTAATTCCATAAATGGTCTTGATTGAAGATGTCGTTCAACTTCTTCTGTTGTAATATGACCTTCGTTTGCTGAGTTATTTTGTAAGTTACTATTGTTTGACGTGTTTGAAGATATGTTAGCTTTAGGCTTGGAGGATGGTTGTTGGAAATTTTTACGTTTTCGACCTCTACCAGAACCAACTGCAGTTGGTTTTGCTGTGCTATCATCTAATTTACGTTTTTTTGTTTCATTTTTAGTATTTTCATCGCCAGATGATTCCGTTTCTTCAGTTTCAGAACCAGATGGACGTTCATACTGTAAAAGTCTATCTAATAAAAATGATCTATCACGCGATATTTTTAGTAAACGTCTTTGACTGGAACGTAAAGCATCTTGAAAAGATTCATTTTCCTGAAATTTTAATATTTATTGAATATTTGATTTTTAAATATTTTACTTTAACTAACATAAATTAAGTATTTTAACTTTTGTTTTAGGTATTTGTACTGCGCCTTGTAGTCAATCTCTTGGGTGTTATTATATGTTGGCGGTACATCATTTTGACTATCATCATCAGAAGAGTCATCATCGTTTGGTTGATTCTGAGACGCTTGTTCGTTTAAAGTTCTACAATACCATCCTTCGAGCATTTTTATTTTAAATTTCCTTTTTTTTTTATACTTTCAAAATTTTAAATAATTGTTTGACAATTTGATAATTACAATGTTGTTTGACAATTGACAGTTTAGTATTTGTTTGTTTAATATTAGGTAGGGTATAGCAAGCGTCTATTTTGAAGTTATTGTAAAAAACCTGGTGGTGAAATTATATACTATAATGCATGAAAAGTTTTATATTTTAGTTAAATTAAATTTACTTTTCTATTGTTTCATTAGTTTTCTGGATAATAAAATATTAATTGATTAAGTAATTTTAATCAATTTCACCTTTTAAGGGTGTAATAAATAAATTTATAAAATAGTAATCTAAAGAATTGAATAAAAAGAAAAAGGCATAAACTGTCAAAAAAAAAATCGACCATATGAGTACGACTGAACAAAGTCAAATACAATGACATTTTGGGGGTTGTTTAAGATTATACTTGTAAAATAAAATACAAGAGGTTTTGTTTATTTTAAGTTACCGATTTTTAATTTAATTTAAGTTTTTGACAATTTAAAACCTAACTAAAATTAAAATGGCAGTTTTTTCAAATGGTGTTCTTTTCAGAGCGTGCTCAGATTTATGATGAGATTTAAAAAAAAACGCCTAAGATACAATAAAGGTTTAAAATTTAAATATGAAAAATAAAAGTTAGCTAGTACATAAAATTTATTGTAGATGGTTGTTTTTATATTTTTGGTACCAAAATTAAATTCTAGAGTGCGCTCCAATATTTAAAGGTAATTAATTAGTAATAAAAACTACTAACTGATGGTTTGCGTTCAGGATATTATTTGAAATTTTAACTGATTGGTTTGGGCTCAGGATAGTATTAAAACTATTTTAATTTTATGGTATTCGGAAATAGGATTGTTTTTTCATAAGTATCTCTATTTAAGCACTCAGTACCAGAAATAACAATAAAACTCAATTTTTTCTTTACAGTCCTTTTTATATTTGTATTTTGATTTATTCCGAATTTAAATGATTTTATTGTAAATAACCAATTTTGTATGTCGGTTTCGAAGAACCCTTCTATCTGGCCTTACCTAAAAATTAATCAAATAAAATGAGCTGAAATGATATAAAATGAATTTTTAAATTGAGACATCTTATATTAAGTATTGTATCGAAAGCATTTACTTTCAAATGAGTTTTGAGTAGCCTTGTATCACAGCCGCAGAGAAGGATTGTTTTAACGCAGGGTAATGTTACGCGCATATTCGAGGCTTTCCAGATGAGATTTAAGAGATTTAAGGACCAAATTGATTCCTGTTTGGTGTGTTAGTGTTTTCACCAACACTCCAATTTCCGAGAACGTTGTTGAATAGGATTGGAGAAAGCTGCCATCCTTGTTTGAATCTAGCCTTTAAATTAATCGGATCGCTGAAGTTTCTATTGTGAAGGACTCCAGATTTGGGGTTGGTATATATACGAGTATTTTGAATGTTATTTCTAATTTTAGCTGGTATACCACTTATTAAAGAGAAACGAGCGTTCTTAATTGCCCTGTGTTTATTTTTTATTGAAAATATGAGTTCTAGTAATGAAGAAAAGCTATTAACTTAAGACGAAATATAATGCAGCAGGAGATTTTTGTAAAATTTCCTATAAATTATAAGAATTATTTAAAGCTCATCAGTAGTTTGGCTGGGCAATGTAATACTACAAGCTTACCAGAGATTTAAGAGTCTTTTAATATTGGAACCAATAACCCTTGAATAGGGATGCAAAAATGGTTTTCTAGAAACACTTTTTCAAATTCTCAAAAATCAATTTTGAAAATGTTCAGTCAGATTATAGGTATTAAAATTTTTGACTTGCCCCAAAATTTAAATCTTTTTTTTAGAATTTGATTGTAAAATCAAAAATTTTATTCAATTTTACGGTAGCCCTATATAATTTAAAAAATAAAGCTGTTAAACCCACTAAAACATAATGATGTTTTATACCCGTATGACTATATAGTCAAAGGGTATAATAAATTTGCCATTACGTTTGTGACGCAGAGGAGGAGCGGGGTAGATACAGACTCAAGTGTATGGATCGGATCAGAATCGAAAAATAAATCTATTTAGCTATGTATGACCGTCCGTCCGTCCGCACGATAACTCAAAATTTAAAGGAACTAGGATCTTGAAATTTCCGCAAATTCGTTTTTTTGCAATTGCCGTCATCGCTATTTAAATCCAGCCATTCGGTCCATGGGTTCGGGTAGCTTCCATACAACTCCTTTTTTTATATGAGTATTACTCTGTACCTATTACAGCTGCGTGTCTGAAATTTTGCCAAAAGTAGTTCAGTTTTATGGCCAAAGTTTCTGCAAAATTTGGTTGGTCTAGTGCAGTGGGTTCGAGGAGCTGCCATACAACTTCTTATTTTATATGAGCAGTACTCTCCACCTAATGAAGCTGGGTGTTTGAAATTTTGCTAAAAATAGTTTAGTGTAATGGCCAAAGTTTCTGCAAAATTTGTATGGTCTACTGTAGAGGGTTCGAGTAGCTGCCATACAACTCCTTCTTTTATATGAGCATTAAACTACAGTACTACACCTAATGAAACTGGGTGTATGAAATTTTGCCAAAAAAAAGTTTAGTGTAATGGCCAAAGTTACAGTAAAATTTGGTTGGTCTACTGCAGAGGGTTCGAGTAGCTGCCATACAACTCCTTTTTTTTAATGAGTATTCCACTATACTTAATAAAGCTGTATGTTTGATATTTTGCCAAAAGTAATTAACCGGATGATATAATGTATATGTTACGGTCATACGGGTATCCCAGTGTTGACACAGTCTACTAATATATATCTACTAATATATTAATAAAAAAGATAACATTTTCCAATTGAGCTTCGAAAAAAAACTAAAGTAATTGCTGAAGGACTTAAGGGGCTAAAAAATTCTATATGTATTAATAAAAAAAATAAAATTTCCCATTTGAGCTTCGAAAAAACTAAAGTATTTGCTTAAGGACTTAAGGGGTTAAAAAATTCAATAAGTAATTAAAATAAAACACAATTTTTTTGAGAGATATGAATTTTAAATATATTATGTTGTTTTTTTTTTTATTTTGTTTTTTTTTTTCTTTTCTGAAATGATATATTTAATTTACAATTGTTTGGTTTTCATGATTACATATATTTATTTATATATGTATATATATATTTATATATTTAAATTTATTATTTAATAATAATTAAATTTCATTACAATTTACAAATAATATTTATGTAATTATATATGTATATATATGTAATATACCTATATATATAATTTAATAATGTTTTTTTTTAGACTTTGTCTTTTTATAATCATTACATTCAATTTTATAATTTAATTAAGTTAATTATAATTAATTAATTTTTTTTTTTTTTTTTTTAATTTAATTTAATTAATATTTTTTTTTTTTTTTGTAATGAAATTTAAATTTTTTTTTTTTAATACTTTTTTTTTACACTTAAATATTTAAAGAGTTTTATTAATTACTTTACAAATTTTTAAGTTAAATTTTTGTTTATAAATTTGCCAGTTTTAATTTTTTTCAATTTTTTTTTTTGATTTAAAAGAAAAAAATTTTTAATATTTTAAAATTATGTTTACAGAAATAAGAACGAATTCGCATTTTTAACGAATTATTTATTTACAATCAGAAAATTAATTAATTAATTAAAAAAAAAAAATAATAAAATTTTATAAATCAAATTTTAGTAAAATAAGTAAATAAAAAATATTTTTCTAAAATTTAAATAAAAATAAAATATGAATTAATTGTTTGAGCATAAAGAGACTTTTCATTGAAGTTGCAAAATGTCAAAAAACGTATTTGTAATTAAATTTGTAGTTAAAACTTAAACAACTTTTGCGATGTTGAAACTTTGATAGTTACGCTCATTGTGCTTATAGAAGTTAAGTATTTTACTGCGTTTGATTAATAAAAACGATTTTAATGATTATTTTTTGTTTTTGTGTCTGAATTTGGGTTAACTTGAGACTGTTCCATTCCATATTAGAAATTGAGACAAGGAAATTTGTGGAAATAAAACCTTTTACTGTTTTATTGACAGGTTTTTTATTCTGACATAAGGAACAGATTTTGAAAATTATTAAAATTTAATAATGTTAAATATTTAATTATAAATATTAAATATTATAATTTATTTTTGAGAAATGTCAATTAGTTTGTTAGAAGATGTTTTATTTATGATATTTGATTAATAAAATCTCTTTTAACTTTAAGAGTAGTTTAGACTTAGTATTTAGTCGATTTTAGTATTGCGATATTTTAAATTTTTTTAAAAAATTTATATACATACAAACTTTTTATATTTGAAATAGATATTTTAAATTTGTTTGGAATCTATTTTTTATATATGTAAATACTTTTTGTGAATTTTTTAAATATTTGAAGCAAATTCAGACAAGTTTGTATTATTTGAAAGATTTTGGTATTCCGAGAAATATAGAAATTTTATATGAAAGTATTAATTACTTAGAAGATTGATTAAAATAATTGAAAAAATAATAATAATTTAATAATTAATCAAAATTTGTTATTTTGTGCGTTATTATAAAATTTTATGCTATTAATATATTGCATATTATATTGCTCTTTCATTTAATCTTACATATATGTATATATATATGTATGTACATATATGCAAGTGATTTGTTTAAAATGATCCAAGATAATTTATTATGATGATAATAAACTGAAAATGTTTTTAATAAATTATCAATTTTTGTTTACTTACGATTTTAAAATTGTTTATTTTTACTTTTTTTTACATGTTTTATTTGTTTTGTTTTTTTTTCACTTGTACTGTCAAAAAGGCAGCTGGTTTCATTTTTAAAATAAAAAACATTTGCATTTTTTTTTGCTAAATTGAAAAAAAATAACTTATTTAAGAAAAAAATTAGAAACTTTTTATAAGTTTAGTTTTTTAGAAAATATTATTGGGTTAAGTACAAAAATATCTGCGAAGTAAAATTGTTTGATCAAAATTTTTAACTATGACACTTATAAGATTTTTATTTTTAAAAATTCTTTATTTAGTATTTTCCAGAAAAAAAAATTTTAATTTATAGAATTGAATCCAATTGATGGTAAATGTGGTTTGTTGTAGTAGTTATTAAACTTTTTTTGCATTATAAAAGTTTATTAGTAAGTATATTTGAAAGTAAATTTTACTCAGAAGTAGAATCGCTATTTTAAAATATGTTCGAATACCAAATTTTGATTGCAACAAATTGAAAATACCTAGGGCTAGGCTAGGCTTTAGAATAGTAGTATTTAAACCATATTTTAATTTATTTAAGAGAAGATATAAAATTTATTTTGAATAAGTTATCATATTCGGGCTTATAGTACGTTCATAAATTCCAAAATTTTGTTGATTACTTACCATGTTCACACTATGAACTTGAACCAGGTTCTTCGAAGAAACCAGGTTCATGCGTGGCTTGTAACACGGTTTTTCATATTTAAAATTGCTGTCAAAATGAACCAGGATTTTGAAAGTCCTAGTTAAGTTTAAATAACTAGGTTTTTGAATAAATTGTTTTGATATATTCGATTATTGTTTGAATTTTTTTACATCCCTACGTGATTTTGTTGTAAAATGTCATTGTTGTTTATTTTTAAAAATAAACAAATAGCCTTTTTTTTTTTTTTGAATTTTAAAAGAAAAATTTTATTTATAATTTAATAAAATGTCATCACAAATTATAATTAAAAAACAAAAATCTTTCCTTGTTCATTTTTAATTTATTTTATTTACTCTAAAAAATATTGCTGAATATGGAAGCGTCAAACAATACTAGGTTCATGCATAACGATAATCTGAACGGCTGATTTTAAAACTAGGCTATTTAGTAGGTTTTTTACGTAGTGTGAACATGATATTACAAACCACGCATGACCTGGTTCTAGTTCATAGTGTGAACATGGTATAAAGTTTATGAACGTACTATTATATAGATTTATACACTACATATAGGTAAAAGTAATTTAAGATTTCTATATTGATTATTTAATAGCGACATCTATGAGTTTTTTTTTTTCTGATCAAACAAAATGTGAACCTATTTAAAAAAATATGGAAAAAATGTTTAAAAATTAATGAAATAAATATTTTATACCTATAAAAAATTAAATTTCAAAAAAAAAGAAATTAATAAATAAAAAAATAAAATTTTTTTTTTTTTTTTAATAATATTTTTAATTATATTTTGTTTGTTGTTTTTTTTTTATACTAAAATAAAAACATTTTTAAAATTTTACATCAAAAGAAGCTTTAAAACTATAATTAACTTAAAAACATATACGTACGTTAATATATATGTATTTTAATTATAAACTTATAATTAAGAAAAAAAAAAAATAAAAATAATAATATAAAATATAATATTTAATAATATATATATGTGCAAACTTATTTAATACATTTAATTAAAAATAACATAGTACTAAAATAAAACTTAAACAACTTAAAAACACATTAAAATTTTTTTTTTTTATTTTTTACCTTTTTGTTTTTTAATTAAATTATTAACTATATAGGTATAAATTTTGTTATTAATTAATAATTTAAATTATTAATTTTATTTCTGTATACATTTTTAATAAACATTATTTTATTAATTGAGTTTTTCTTTTTTTTTCAAAAATAAATTTTTGTATTTCGCTATTTATTTAAAAAAAAATTAATTTATTTATTTGAATTTTGTATAAATTAATGGCAAAATTATATATTTTTTTTAATATTTAACTCAAAGTTTTAAATTATTTTTTTTTTATTTATTAAAATTATTTTATTTTTAAATTAATTGAAAATTTTTTAAATTTTAGTCATTGTTATTGTTTATGTATTATATGTATGTATTTATTTTATATTATTTTTAAAGTTTGACTTTGATTGAATGAATCGATTGTTGATATCGAATTAAAGATGGGTGGATTGATTTAATTGAAGTTCTCTTGTACTTAACAATTGTTTCCAGTTTAATAATTTATTTTAAAGGTAATCGTAATTAAATTAATTTAAAATTATTTTAATTTAAGTGAATTATTACTCAAAATTAAAAGGACGTAATGCGGAATAAGTTAAATGAACCTATTTTATAAAATCCTTCAATATTTTAATTTTAATAAAGCGGAAAACAGTAAAGGCGTTCCATACTGCATATTTTTTTTGAATTTTATATTTGCGTGTGTGTGTTTGCGTCTGAAAAAATTCACAATAATTGACAAAGTTTTTTTTCTTTTAACGTTTATTAGTTAATTAATTAATATATATAAAATAAGAATAATAGATTTTTTATTAATTTTTGAAAAACAATTGACATGAAAGACTTTTAACTAATCTTATTCATTATTATATAATTGTAATTTTTTATTGATTTTTAGACGGTAAAGACAGTAGGTATGTATTTTTTTTTTTAGAAAATAATTTGTATATTTATAGAATGGTCTTATTTGTTTATTTGTAGTATAAGACAATAGTAAATATTGCCTGATAATATTTATCCTTTGCCTATTTGACATTTGAACTTCTTATTAAATTATTTTAATATACACTATATTTTTTTATTAGATATGATCCGACCAGGATTTTAACCCGAGACTTTTCGATTAAAAAGCCGTCACTTTACCACTGAGCTATCGGTCAGATTAGAATGGTCTATTATTAGTTGATAAGATTTATATTGAATATTTAAGTAAAATTTAATTTGAGTTTTATTTGAGTATAAAATATAAAAATTGTTATTATTTTATGGGTTCTGGATTAATTAATTTTTAATTTTACGCATTTGTTTGTTTAATTATTTAATTAAACATTTTCAATTCATAGTCAAACGTAAATATAATGTTGTAAAAACGAATTTTAAATTATTTATTTTTACTAAATGTATATTTTGAGTTACTTGTTTATTTTTGTAATATTAATCTTTACAAAATACCAAATTTTGAAAATTAAATTAAAAAAAAAAAAAATATTTTAAGAGATTGACAAAAAAAAAAATCAATTTATGTTTATAAATTAAAATAATAAAATGGTTTTATTTAAACTTTTCAACTTTAAATATAAAAAATAACAAAATTTAAAATTTTTAACTAATTGTGTTGTCAACATTTTATTTTTTTGAAACAAAAATTTAATAAAAGTTTATATTAATTAAGTTTATATATTTTTTTTTAATAAATATTAATACAATGATAAATATAACAATTATAATTTAGAAAAAAAAGATATGCTGTGTCAACCACTGGTTCAACCGCTGTTACAGGAAAAGCGTAAAAGTTTTGAAAGACAAAATATATAAAAAGTATGAAAAAAATTAGTTTTTAGGAAATTTTAGTAGTGATCACGAATTAACGCTAGATTTGCATACACGCAAGTGTTCAAGGTTCATGTTCCAGTTTTGGATTTCAGGGTTCAATTTTTTGTGCTATAATATAACTTACCACTTATAATATTTAATATGAAGCGATTGACTGGGATTTATTAAAATATAATTTTAATTATATTAAATAATTTTTTTTAATTTATTTGAAATAAATTAAATCGTTAATTCATATTGAAATAAAATGTAAAAAAAATGCTTTTATTAATTTAGAATAATTTAAATATTAATATCAAATTATTAAATTTAAAGTTGAAAAGTTGTTTTTAATAAAAAATGAAATAAATTTTGAATTTTTTGTTTTTTTAAAAATTAAAAATTTTATTTTAATTGAAATTGTTAGTTTTTTTTTGTTTTATTCTATTTTTAAATTATTAATTATTTTAATTTATTTTCTTTTTTTTTTTTTTTTGTTATTTTGTCATAAATCACAGATTTTGGTTTTTTTTATTTTGTTTTCATTTTTTTTTTTGTTTTTTTTTTTGAAAAAAGTTCCGAAAAAGAGATTTTCAAAAATTTTTCGAGTGTTTTTATTAATATTTTAAATTTTATTTAATAATTAATTGAAAATTAATTTTCTGGCCGAAACAAATAGAATATTAGTAATGATATAATAAAAAATGCTTAAAATAAATTAAAAAAAAAAAAAAAAAATTGATATGTAATAACGGGTAAAAATTTAGATATAGTTTTTAACAATAATTAATTTTTTTTTTTTTTTTTTGGGTTTTTTTTTATATTTAATTTTTTTTTTTTCTAAAATTTTTAATAGAATTTAAATTTTTGAGTTAATTTTTAAATTTTATTTTTTTTAAATAAAAAAGAAAATTTATAACTTTGCAAGATATGATGACTTTATATTTTTATTTATTTCGTCGTTGATTTTAATTTTTTTTAATTATGAATAAATTTTTCAATTAATTAAATTTTTTTTTTTAATTTAAAAATTTTTTTAATTTTTTCAACATACAAAAAAAAAATGTTTGTTTTTTTTTTTTTTTAAATTCTTGTACATAAAGTTTCATTTTAATTTAAAATTTTTTATTTGTTAGTTATATTTAATGTTTATGTTTTCAGATATGCTTTTTTAGTTTTATTTAGATATTTTATTTTAATATGTTATACAATATATACAATATATATGTATATTTTAATATTATATATATATATATATATTCTCTGAATATGTATTTTGAGGATATTTTGTTTTGTTTTTTTTATTTCAATTTGCACTGGTATATATGTATGTGTATTTGTAAAAAATATACAATCCTTTGATTTATTTAAATTAATTAAATTGAGGTATAACATGGTCCATTTTATAAATGTTTAAAATATAGTTATATATAATATATAATTATATTGTTTTTTTTTTTTAATATATATGTCATCTTAAGTGTATATAATTTGTTTTTCATATTGAAATGATTTTTGTTATTAAGTTGAATTAATTTTTTTTTTTTTTATTTAATTATAATTAATTTTAAATTTATATTAAATTGGCACATAAAAGTACACCGTAGTATATAATATGTATAGTATGTATATATTTTTTTAAAAGTACAATGATTCATTTATATTAAAATATATATATTATGAATATGTTACATAAGTTAATCATAATAGTTGTTTGTTGTTTTATTTAAATTTTTTTGCAGAATTAATATTTTTAATATTTGACAATTTTTTTTTTTTATTTTTGTAAAATTTAGAAATTTTTATTAATTTATATTATTAAAATTTTTGTACATTATTTTATTGAGTTTTGTTTTTTTTTTCTTTTTTGAACAATATAGTTTTTGATTTATTTTTTTAAAAAAGATTATTATTCGGCAGTTTAACGAGTTACTGGAAGGAATTTCTATATAATTTTTTTTTGTTTAATATTATTAGTGTTTTGCAGTAAAATTTGTAGTTTTAAAAAAAATCCTACATACAGGTATGACAAACATAATTTTTTATATTCTATAATTGAATCATTGTTTTTGTGTTTTATTTTTATATACAATTTTTATAGTTGGTAATTTTTTGTAATTAGTAAAAAAAAATATTTACATTGAAAAAAAAAAAAGAAAAAAAAAATTTATTTTATTTTAAATATTTATGCAATGATTAATTAAAATTAATTTTCTTTTTGACACATTTAAGAATTTTCTATTAATAAAAGTTTTTTTTTTTTTTTTTTTTCATTTTTGTATTTTATGACAATTTCTTATGGCACACCATAATACTTAAATATTCTTACAATTAAGTATGTTTTATGTTTTTTTTTTTTTGTATATTTATTTAGAAATTTTTTTTTAATATATTTTAGTTTTTATATTTTTTTTTTTAAAGTATACACGAATTGAATATGTTTCAAATATTTTTTTTTTTTATTCTTTTTTTTTTCTAATATTTGTTTTAATTTTTTATTATTTGTATATATATATGTAAATTATTATACATACATATATGTATATGTTTAAAATCTTGTTAATATATTCGAAAATGAAACTTACCATAAAGTGTTAATGGTAGTGTAGTTTTATTTTTTTTTACTTAAAAAAAAATGTATGGCAATTAGAATTTTTTAATTTGTTATTTTTATTTATTTTTTAATTTTAAATTTATTTTTTCTTTAATTATTTTGAACTTTGAAAATTTGTTTTGTTTGTATGTATTATTTATTAATAAATGATATTTTTGTTATTTTATTTATTTTATATTTTTAATTTTGTTTTTTTTTAGGTACAGTTTACAGTAAGTATATGATATTATAGTAATTTTGTATTTAAAATTTATTATAATTTTAATCATTAACTATTAATTTATTTCTAAAAAAAAATTGTTTTTTATATACATATGTATTAATTAAATTTATATTAATATAATTATATTTATATAAATGTTAAATATTTTACAATTTATAATTTTACTTTTATTTAAAAACCTGTAATTTTGTTTTATATAATTATGATATTTAATTAATTCTCACTATATATTAATGAATATGTTAATGAAGAAATCAAATAAAATTCATTTCATTTAAAAAAAAAGATACTTTTAAAGATTATTTTAAGTTTAGAAATATTTTTTTTACAAGTATTTATATATTTAAATTAATTTAGTTATTTTTTTTTTTATTTGAATTGTTTTATAATTTTTATTAAAAAAATTTAACTACATTTTTCATTTGTTGTGATTTATTGTTTATTTATTTTTTTTTTTTCAATTAAATTAAATCTATTTTGTATTTATTATTATTAATTTAATTTATTTCAAATTTTTTTTTAATTGATGGGCCAGATTGATTACTTTACACATAATTGGTTTTTTTTTTTTTTTTTTGTATATTTGTACTTTTTTGGTGAAATTGAATTTGTATGGTAGTATAAGAAAATTTGATTTGATTTCTTTTTTTCATATGTATGTTTTTCTTTTTATTAATTGATTTTGTTTTTTTTTTTTTTTTAAATTAAAGTTAAGGTTTTTATTTTATAAGTTTTTTTGTTGGATAAATTGAAATAATATTTTTGTAAATTTTTTCTGTTCATACTAATACCGAAGAGATTATTCTGAATATATTCAAAAAAAAAAAGTGAAATGAAACTATTAATAATTAATATAATTTAATTTTACAATGTTTTTAAAACATTGAAAATTAATTATATTTAATTATAATAAATTTTATTAGATTTTTTTACTTTTTAATTAAAATCAGAATTAACTCTATTGTATATATTTGATAAAAAAAAAAAAAATTAAATTAAAATACTCATAATAATTATATATTAATAATATTAATTGAAAAAATTGAGAATTTAATAATGTACTTTCAGTGTTTGTAATTTAATAAAAAATATCTGTATAAAAATAATCTATTTTAATTATATTATTCTAACTCTTAATTGGTACATATATATATAGAAAATATAACTTGTATTCACAATTTTTGTTGTTTTGTTTTAATTTTTTTTTTATGATATTAAATTAATTATTACAAAATCTTTTTTATAAATTAATTATACATATAATTTAATTTTGTATTTTTCGTTTTATTTAATTAATTTATATATATATATAATATAGATTTGTTAAAATAGTTATTTTCTTTTTTAAAAAATTTTATTTTTATGATTAAATGCTAAAATGTTTTTTTTATATTAAATTTATTTTGTTTTGTACTCATTTAATTTGTATGTATGTTGCAATTAATTTCTTATAATTTCTGTATAGTTAACAAACACATATTTTTTATTAATTTTATTTTATTTTTTTTGAACAAAAATATTATTTCAAATTTAATTTTACTATTTTGTTTTAAAGAATTTGTTTTATTATATTTTATTTTATTTGTTTTTTTTTTTTTACTACTGAAACCATTGTTTAGAAAATGTTTTATTAAAATTTTGTTTTATGTTTGTATCTGCAGTATGTATATTTAATTATATTTCATTTTTTCTTTTTTTTTTTTGATTCTTTTTATAAGTTTAAATACATTGTCGTAATATACATTTAATTAATTATTAATTATTATTAATAATTAATTACAAATTAGCAGCTATTTTTTTTAATTTTTTATCTAACACATTTTTATTTGTGTATAATTTAATTACAATGGAATTTAAATTTTTAGAGAAATTTTTATTTTATTTAAAATAAAAATTAATTAAAAAAAAAAAAAAATGGATTAATATAATTTTTAACAAAGAAAATAATTAAAGTTATTAATAATTAAATTAAAACAAAAAAAAAAATTTAAATTAAAATAAAAATAAATTTACAAACTTAAGACTAAAATTATATGGTAGATATATTAAAAACTTATAATATATTTAAAATATATGTATATATAAACTGCACATGTTTTTATTGTTTTATATTTTAAATTATTTAATAATTAATACAAAATTTAAGCGAAATACAAAGTAAAAATTAATTAATTATAACTTTTATATATCTATTATCATTTTTTTTTTCATTTGTTTTTAAATTTTTGTATTAATTAACTTATTACAGCTAAAGTCCTTCTTTCTCTAAATTAATAAAAAAAACTAAAAATAAAAATTTCATATATATTTTATAATATTATATATATATATTAATTATTATATATGAAATTTTATTTAAGTTTAATTTATTTTTTTGTTTATACTTTTAATCTTAAAAAATTATGTATTGTAGTTCTATTTATTTAAAATATTAAAATTATGTTGTGTAATTTTTTAAAATTAAAATTAAAACTAATTAAATTAATTATTAAAAATTACAAAAAAAAAATTTTTTAAATTTTATTTAAAATAATTTATAATTCTATAATATTATATATAATATGTATATAATATAAGTATGATATTAAATTAAAAAAATAAACTATTTTTAAAAAAAAATTTTTTCTTGAATATTTACAAAACAATTAAATTATTTAATTATTATTATGATTAGTTTGATTATCAAATTATAAAGAAAATTCAAAAATAATTTATATTGGATAAAATTGAAAAATTAAATTAAATTATTTTGTTTTTCTTTTATTTTTAATTTTAACTAGAAAATTTATATAAAACATAAACATATGTATGTATATATATATATATGAAGATTAAATAAAAATATAATTTGTTTATTGCACATTCGCCAATCAAAAAAGATAAACAATTCATCAATTAATTTTTTAAAAACAAATTAAAGAACATAAAAAAAACATAAATAAAATGTCCACATAAAAAATTAACAAAATTAAAAAAAATGAATATATAATTAAAAAAAATAATATACAAATAATTAAGGAATATTAAATTTAATTTTGAATTTTGGTTTTAAAAATTTTTTTTAATTTCTTTAAAAAACCATCAAATTTCCCTAAAAAATTTCATTCCATTTAAGTAAATTCTATTGAATTTGTTGTTTGATTATTGATATAGGTGAATTATCACTACCAGCGCTTAATATACCAGCACTATTACTCCAATCATTTGTTAAATCATTTGTTTTATTATTATTATGATTATTGTTATTATTATTATTATTGTTATTATTATTATTACTATTTTTAACATTATTTATTGTTGTACCATACTCACCCAATAATAATGGATGATTACCAGTTGAACTAACATTATTTAAACTACCAATTAATGATGATGTTAATGCTTTACCAAATTCTAAAT
The DNA here is from genome assembly GCA_963082915.1 of Dolichopus griseipennis. Lineage (NCBI taxonomy): Eukaryota > Metazoa > Arthropoda > Insecta > Diptera > Dolichopodidae > Dolichopus > Dolichopus griseipennis. Next base: position 332,222,762 of record OY720441.1, on the reverse strand, counting down.
CACCTGGATAATTTGAACCAGCTACTGGTCCAATAGAATTTAATTCATTTGCAAAATTAAATAAATGATGTGGTGATGGTCTTTGATGTAAACCACTATTAATATTATTATTATTACCTGTATTAATACCACCAACACCACCATTACCACCACCACCACCATTACCGCCTCCACTTAACGAATGATGATGATGATGATGTTGATGATGATGATGTCCACCTAAAACATTTTTTATCGCTGATGTTTTTAATAAACGTTTAAGCATACCACTTGTACCACGATGTTGTAAACTTTTATGTGTTGTTAAAGAATTTTTTGTACGATAACGTCTATGACAAAATTCACATACATATAATGTATCGGATTGTTCATGTTTATCTTGAAAATGACGTTTTAATGAATAATAACATGAAAATGTACGACGACAATATGGACATTCTTGTGGTTCATTAATACCACCACTTGTTGGTGGTGGCATACGTAATACTTGACCACCATTTGAACCACCACTATTAACAGGTGATGTTGATTGACTACGTCCACCATTATTACTATTGCTATTACAATTACTACTAATTTTATGATCATTTGTTGTTGAACCGGCTGAACCGGGTGGTGAACCCAATGGTGAATAACAATTTGTTGGTGAAGGATTCATTGGTGGTGTCGATGATGAAACTTGTCCCGTAATAGCATTTTGAGAGCCTTTTAGTTATTAATTATTTATTTATTTTTTATTTTTTGTTTTTTTTTTTTTTTTTTTGATCATGTAAAATTTATTTTTATATATATATGTGTACGTGTTTTTACATATGCATATTGTTGTTTTATATATATATACATGTAGATATATATATGTTTAGTAATATATATCAATAATTTTTTTTTTTTTTTATTATTTTATTTGTTTTTGTAGTTGGATTTTGTATTTGTGATCGATTGTTTGCGTGCATGCAGATTTTTTTTTTTATTTATAAATTTTTAAAATTTATTTAAAAAATTTTTTATTTTTCAAAATTTTTTTTTATTTTAATATTTGAGATGTTCGTTCATTCCAATGATTTGATTTTATTTTAGTTTTTTTTGAATTTTGTGCATTGATAAGTTTGTTTTTTTTTTTTATAATTTTAGATAAGATACAGAATTCAGGAAACGAAAGAAAAAGAATTATTTAGAATATTTTTAAAAAGTTGTTTTTGTTTGTTCTAAAAATAGTATTATATTCTATATTATATATATTAAAAGTATTAGAATCTTAATCTAAGATAAAAAGAAAACTATAAAATTTTAAAATAAAATTATTTGAATAGTTCCTAGAACTATGCAATATAAATAGTATTAAATTATAATAGAGTAAAATGTTAAGAAAACAAATAATATAATATTATATATTGACTATTAACTTTTTTTTCTATTTTTTTTTAATATCAATTTATATTATTTTATACATTAATAGTGGTTTTTTTTTTTATTATTAATAGAAATTTAAATTTTGTACAATAGTCAATTAAATTTTCTGAACATTTTAAAATACTGTTTTTTTTTTTTATTTTTATAAAAAAATAATTTTAAAATATTTGTTTTATTTATTTTTTAAATATTTTTTTTTTCTCTTATTTAATTAAATTTCTAATTGTTGAGCAAAGGGAAAGAGAACAAGAATTCAAATAGATAGAGAATTATAAGAAAAAGTGTGAGAGAGAGAGAGAGAGAGAAATAAATTTATAACAGATCTAGATAATTAAATTTTTTTTTTAATTAATTTATTTTAACATGCGTATATTATAAATAAAATGATTTTGGAAAGAAATATTAATTTATACATAATATTTATATTATATTTATTTTTATATAATATATTTTTACATAAGTATAGTGATTGTTTAAATATAAACAGATAAGTATATATACTAATAATATATACGAAATAAGGTATTCATAACAAAACAAATATTTACTATCATATTGAATTTATGCAATATTATTTTAATTTTATAATTTTTATATTAATCATGCCTATTATCAAAATTTTTATTGTACGATACGCGATGACACAAGCGTAATCGTTATCGTTTTGTTTTCATATTATGAAATGATATTCGATAAAAACGATTAGCTAATATGAAAAGCAGTTTTTTTGGCGTTAAAATGATAAATAATTATAAGTATGTATTGCTTTATTTTTTGGTTAAAATTTTTTTATGTCAAAGTGTGAAGACAATCAGTTAATTTAAATTTTTTTAATTAAACAAAAATGTTGTCAACGGAATTTTTTTTTGATGATGAAGATGCAGAAATATCGCAGAAGAGTGAGCAAATAACTTTCGAAGAAAAATAATTAGAGATTTTTTAGATCCTCTGCAATTGGACAATCAAATGTAGGTATGCATAATTTATTTTACTGAAAATTTTTTTAATTTGTAATATTTTCCAGTTTCGTTGAAAATTTTAGGGTATCCAAAAATGTATTCAAACATTTATTAGATGAAATTGGAACTAAATTAAGAAATAATAAAATAGAACGAGCTATTCCAAATGTAATTATTTTAGCTGCTTAAATTAGAGCTATTCCAAATGTAATTAATTAACAGTTTAGTGACAATTATTTTATAAAATTTATTAATTTTACTTAATTAATTTTGTATGAAATTACTTAAATGTTTTTTTTTGAATAAAAACAACTGCTCCCTTTCAAAATTTAAAAAAATTCTTCTCCATCATAAAAAATATTTTGAATGATAGAGTAGTTAATAATTACGATAAATTTTAAAGTTAATAATACGAAATTTTATCGTTTACATTAGAAACAGTATTAAAAAAAAAGCTCTTACGATGTACGATAAAAATAAAAGATGTAAGCCGATACACAATTTTGATAAAACCAACACATCGTTTTTACGATAAACTATCGCGTATCGTACTATAAATACATTTGATAATAGACATGAATATTTTATATTAATAATTTTACTACTATAATACTAAATATTTCTATTATATTTTCAAATATTGTTGTTTAAAATTTTCGTGGTTAATTGTAAAAATTGAAATGAATACCTTAATTATGGAAATTATTTATTCCAAATATTTAGCGTAAATAGTAAATGTAGAAGAAGGCACTTTAGAAAAGTTTTTAAATTTGGAAAATTTTTTTTTTATATAATACATAATGTATATATATAAAATATAATAGTATTTCAAACCAAAATCATTATTTTTAATATACGTACCTATTATATACTATTAAGAAAAAAAAAAAAGAGTATTACATATTTAATTTTAATTATTAATTAATTATTACAATTTATGTATTTATTTTTGTTTTCAAATTTTATTTTAATATTAAAAAAAAAATTTCAATTATATGTATGCATATGTATTATTGTATATATACAACTTTTAAAGTGCCCAGTTATTTTTGAATAATATATAATTTATATATTATTTAAAAATAATTGGACATACATTCAAATATATAGACATATATATGTAAGTAATTATAAAATTATCAACAAAAATATTTTTCTTAGTGAAATATTTAACGCATTATTTTATATTAATTGCTTTTTTCAATTTATATTTTTTATATATTTTCCAAATTTTTTTATTTTTTTTTTTAAGTTTTTTTTTTTTTTTAATATTAATTAATTTATTAAATACTGCTAAAATACAATCAAACTTCTAATAATCAAATTTTATTACATATATATATAACACATGTTTAAATCTATTAAAGAAAGTTAGAAATTTAGTTTAACAAATATTTTATTTTCATAGTTATTTAGTTTTTTTTTTTTTTGTATGTAAAATTGGTGTAAAAAGAAGCACTTTAAGGAAATTTTCATTTATTGATTTAAATATTAAAGTTGATAATTTATCATATATATATACTAAAGATATATATGCTATTTAAATATATATATATATATTTTTTTTAACTTTCTTTAATATATAGATTTATTTTTATAACAGCAAAAACAAACACAATGAAAGAACACTCAAAATCGTTATACTATTATTAATATTATTAATAATATTAATTTTTACCTTATTATTTCTTTTATATATTTTATTTATGTATGATATAAAAATTGATTATGTTTTTTTATATAATTAAATATGTTTTTTTTGTTAATTATTTTGTCAATTAATTTTTAGCATAAATATTTAAATTTTAAAAGTTATAAAGAGAAGGCACAAGTTTAAATATAGAATAAAAATGTATATATAATATATACGAGAATGTATATATAGTTTTTTGAACAAGATTTAAGATCATTTTATAATTTCTACTCAAAATAATATACATTATTATATGATATTTAATATTTTATTGAGATGATTTCAATGTATTCCATATATTGAAAACTGAAATGAATTACATTTTGATAATTATCAAAGTGAATATATAAATTAGATGATGAAATCATCAATTAAAAATATTTCAAATAAAATTGAATAGAGTTAAAATACCAAATTTTTGTTCAATGTTTTAGTAATTCAAAGTAGAATCCAAATTTTTATTCTATTCTTGGACGATTAAAAAAAAAAATGTTCAATATTAATAAAAATTATTAATAGTCAACTTAATATATTTAAAATTAATTTATATCATGAAAAACATAAGCAATTTTTTTTATAAATTTTTAAAACAAAAGAACAACTTAAAAAAATTATTAATTAACATTGATTTAACAGTATTGATGATATATTTAATATACTAATTAAAATGTATTATCGTGGTCATTTTATTTTTTATAGAAATAATTATTTTTAACATACTTATTTTTTTTTAAATAGTTAATAAAGTAAAAGAAAGCACATCCTTAAAAATGTTTGTATATATATATATATATATATTAATATATATATATATATAGAAATAGAAGGCAAACAATTATTTATCTGAATAATGAAAACAACAATACACACTTATTTATATAAAATTTTGTAAATAAGACACAAGCACATAATGAAATTAAAAAAGAAAATTTATTAATATATATAAATATAAATTATTAATATTTATATTTATATATATATTTTTTAAAGGTAATATATACAAATATGTATATATATTAACTTTAAAAAATAAGAAATAAAGCAACTTATATACGACTACACAAATAAATTTTATTTTAATTGATGGTTTTTTGCAGACATTTATAAAAATTTTTTTTAAAAATTATTTTCATGAATTAAAATATTATTATAATAAAGCATAAATTTTTTCCAAATATTTTTTTTGAATTAAATTTTATTTGTGTTTATTTTATGTTGAAAATTTTTAATTAGTAAATTTAACTTAAAATAAGATTTTAGTGTATATTCTATAATTGCTGTTTATAATAATGAAATCGTTTTTTAACATCATTTCAAATTAAAACATTACTATATTGTATAATTAAATTCCATTAATGGATTATTAACCGAATTAATATAAATTAGCAAATATTATACCTGATATACCTGATTTGATTTAATAAAATTTATTTTAAGTTAAAATTTTTACTATTAATATTTTCTCACATATCTGAAAAATAAGAAAATTGCATTCACAAAATAAAAAAAAAAAAAAAAATTAATTAAATGAACAAAGAGTTAATTAAAGCTACAAAACGCTATGAAATTGAAATTAAAAAAATAAAATACAATAAAATGAAATTTTTTGAAATAACAAAGATAAAAATATATGTTTTTTTTTATGAAATTAAAATTAAAAGTTTTTTTTTTTTATTTAATTTATTTTATATATTAATACAAGAGAAAATAAAACTAAATTCTTTATTTTTTTTTAATAAATAGTAAAATTAATATAAAAATTAAACTAAATTATAATTTTTAAAAGAATATTTTAAAATTTTTTTTTTGTAGGTATAAAAGATATAAATTAAAAAAAAAAATTTATTTTGATAATTTATTTTTAAATTTAAATTTTTTTTTTATTATTCAAAAAAAAAATTGTCGGAAGATGCATTCAATATTTAATAATAGTTATAAACATATTAAAGAAAGAAAACATAATAATTAATAGTATATAAAAAAAATTTAATTTGCGAACTGAAGAAAGTATGTTGTTATACTTTTATATAAAATAAATTTATTGCTATATTTTATAAAATAATATAATTAAATATTTTTTGGAAAATAATATATAAGTTATCGTTTAATTTTTAATAAATTAAATTTAAATTTTCTATACAAAATAATAATTAATAAATTAATTGAGAAATTTATGTCGTAATTAACATACTTTTAACTATTTAAATAAATATATTTAATTAAAATTAAAAAATGCAAAAATTAATAAATGTGATAATATTTCATGAAAAAAAAGTATAGTTTTAAATTAAAAAAAATATAATTATTAATTTTTTATTAATTATATTTTTTAATATGTTTAAATTAAATAAATTTTTTTTTGTATGTTTATAGTTTTCTGATAGTGCAATTGTTTTTTTAAATTTGTAATTTTTTTCTCTGATTTTTATATTTTCTTCCTTTCTATGTTTATATATTATTTGGAATTATTTATTAATGTATAATACATTTATTAATGTATAATATATTTTAGTTGTATTTTTTATTTTAAATGTTAAATTTTGAGTAGAAAAAGTGACTTATAATGATAGTAAATATATATATGTTTTGTAAAAGTATGTAAAAAGGTATAAAAAAGTATTTATTTAAAAATTTATAGTCAAAGTGAAGAGCACTAATTAGAGTCTTTATCATTTTATTAATTTTTTTTTTTTTTTTTGATTAATAATTATTAAGTTTTATTTAATTTTATTGTGTAAATGACTAATATTAATTGTACTTTAATGTATATATATGTATGCAAGTATGTAAATATATATTCATTTATGGTTTATATATATATATATATAGATTTACTATTTAATTATATTTTGTATATATACACTGGAAAAGTGTATAAGAATAAATTTCTGTACATATGTATGTATATATGTATGAATAGATGTATAAATGTTAAATGTATAAAGTTGCAATTGTTATATATATATATATATATAGATATAAACTAGAGGTTTAAATATTTTATTTAGTCGTTTTTAATTTTTAAAGCTTTAATTATTGTTTCTATTTACGAGAAAATTTTTCAGCCATTTTAGAATAAAAGTAAAAATTAAAAAATTTAAAATAAGCATATAATATATTTCTTTATTCAATTATTTTTTTTTTTTTATATTTAATAATAAATACATTTTGGAATGTATGTTGTATATATATATATACTTACAAATACTGATCAATGTATCAATAATAAATCATTATTTATTCATTTATGTATATATATTGCTTATTTGTTTATTTAATTTTGATTTTTATCCTAAAATGTATTTTAAATATATATTTAACATACATATTACGTATATATAATATTATGTATATAAATATTTTTATATTATATATAAAAGTAAGATTATATTATATATAAGAAGTTTTTCTAAATATGCCTAAAAACTACAAATAATAATTTTAAAAACTAAAAGAATTAAATAGTATAACATATCATTTATCAATAAATTTTTTTTTTTAATACAAATCTAAAATTAAAAAATTAAAACAAAAAAAAAATTAAATTTTCAGAAGTATTAAAATCATAAAAAAAGTACTTATATAAATTTAAATATATTTTATATATTTATTTTTTTTTTTTAAAAAAAAATACGTTCAAAGAAGATATAGAAGAGTATATAATATATTATACGAGTATATGCCAGCAGCAGTAAGTTACTATCTTTGAAGAGTAGATAATATAGAAGAGTAGATATTGTAGTAAGGTAGATGTAAAGATAAGATACTATGTTCAGCCAATAAATATAGTAGATTCAGATAAGTTATATATAAAATTAGAACTTATATACTATATAATATATTGTGTATATGAATATATATGTAAAGATACAAAAAAAAAATTTGTATATTTTCATATATAAACATATATAATAAAAGTTATAATATTTTTTATATATATATATATACTATATAAAGTTATATTACAAAAGAATATTATGTTGTTTAAATAAATATATATTTTTTAAATTTATTGAAAAAAATTAATATATTATTAATATAATATTTATAAAATAACTTAAAAGAAAATCAAATAGAAAAATTTAACTAATTTAAAATAAAATTTTAAAGTATTCGCAATTATATATAATTTATTTTTAAACCGTAGCTGTTTAGATTAATATTATTATTATTAATTTTTAAAATTAAATAGTTCTTATGTATTATTAATTTATTTTTATAATGTCTAAACAGCTGAAAAAAGTAATGATTTTTTTTTTTTTTAACTTTATATTATATTAAATACTATATTCCTGTAAGTATATATATATTAGTATTAAAGAAGACGTATAAAGAAGGCACGAATAGTTTTTAAATATATTTTTTTTAAATATAAATGTATATATAAAAGTTTATGAAATTAAAAAAGAAAATAAAAATTTAAAAATTTTTTAGTAATATTTTTAAAATAATTAAAAAAAAATTTTTGAAAGTTTTTATATAGAAAAGAAATAGATAGAATTTAATCTAATAGTAGAAAAGAAATTATAATATACATATGTTTTATAATAATATTGATAATATGGAATTATGAGAGTTTTTTGTTTTTTTAGAGAGATCAGTTAATACTTTTTATTTTTTTTTGTTTTTAATTTAGTTTAAACTAAAGAGAGCCAAATGCAGTAAAGATTACTATTTAAAGAATTCTACAAAATTACATATTTATAATAATTAATATAACCATTGGATTTTTGTTTTTTTTTTCAATTTTCTAAGAATAAATATAAAATAAAAAAATAGTTTTTAATATTTACATTTAAAAACCCAAAAAAAAAAAATTAATTTCAAACTTTTTAAGAGAGTATATACGTTTCAAATTAGATTTTTTCTGGTAAAAAATAAAAGAGAGCCATATTTCATACTTCCTTTAGGACAGAAGGAAAGAGATAGAAAATAAGAGCATTTAGAGAAACTATTTTAAGCAAGTAGAGTGTTAAAATTACGCAGCCAAACAAACAAAAAAGACAGAATAGATATAGTTAATATTAAAATGATAGATCGAATATTAGGTTTTTTATTATTATTAATGATATTATTTAATTATCAATTTTTTTTTATATTATAGTTTTCCAAATAAAATTTTTAAGTAAACTGTAAGTGCAAAATAAAAAATTTATTTAAAATTTGAATTAAAGCACTTACTTAATACTAAAAAATTATTATTTGGAAAAATATTTAAATTAATATTATTAATTTTAGTTTTTTTCTTTTTATTAATTATATTTGTGGACATTTTATTTTGTTTTTTTTTTTTTTTGATATTATTAATTGTTAATTAATTATTTATTGATTTTGTTGTTAGGTTTGTATAATTTCAATTAATAATTTTTTTTTTGGCGATTAATTTTAACTTGAATAATTCCAATGTTAATTATCTTATTAAATTTTTTTTTTCGTTTTTAATTCCTTGTATGTCTCATTTAATTTTTGAATTTTGATAAATTTCTTTTTAATATTAATTTTTTGAAATTTTCTAGTTGAAGAAAAAATAAAAAATAGGGTATGAAATTCAAAATGACTAATTGTAGTTTTAATAAAAATTAAGTTTTAAAAAAAAAAATTTGCTAAAAATTGTTAATAATTATATTAATTTTTATTATTACTATTAATATCATTTAAAGTTAATAGATTTCGTTGTAGTCGATAGTTATTGTGGTTGTTGTTGTTGTCGTTAAAGTTATTATAGTTATTGCTAGTAATATCGTAACAATTTCTTGTATTTATTAAACTATTATGTTGAATATTAAATGAGATTAAATTTTTAGAATTATGATACATACTATGATCATATTTAATAGAATTATTAATATTATATTCATTTTTATGGCAATTATTTATATTAATATTATTATTATTATTAATAATATTACTATTTGTATGATAATTGTAAAAATTATCATATACATTTGTATTTTGATTAATATTAGAATAATCAATAGAACTAATTGATGAAGAATTATTTTTTTTATATAAATTATTTTTTTTTAAATTTATATCATTATTATTATTATTAAAATTAAATAGATTCAAATCATTATTAATATTAATATTATTATTATTATTATAATAATTAAAATTGTATCCGTGATAATTAAATAAATTATTATTAATTTTATTATAATTAAAATTTTCTATATCTGTCTTTTTATGTTGCTTTCTTAAAATATTTTCATATTCATAATAATCATTATTTTGAATCAATTTTGATTGATATCACCCCTAAAAGAATTTAATATCCTTAATATCCAATTCACCGGGCCGTGATTTATGATACGTATAGATGTGTGTCATTAATGAATTACGCGAACAATAAACACGTTCGCATATAATACAACGATATTCTTCTTGACGTTCTGCATGTTTATCAGCAATATGACGTTTTAATGAAGCTTTCGAACATAGTACCTTACCGCATAGCTGGCATGAAAACAGTTTCTTGGGTGAACAGCCTGGAATATTTTATTATATATAATATATATTTTGGTTATACATTTTTCATTAATTATTTTTAGGATTTTTTTTTTTTTTTTTTTTTTTTTGTAGAATTACCCTTAACTTAGAAATAAATATAGCTTTTGAATGAATTGGAATAAAATTTTATATAACTTACTTATAAAATAGATATTTGAATTTTTTTTATTTAAATATTATATATGTATATATATATAGAAGAAAATTAATAAAATGTAATTCTGGAAAATATTATTAATATTATAGAATTTGATTTAAATTGGTTTTGAATAAATTATAATGAATTAAAAAAATAAAAATTGTATATAAACTTTTAATGTAACCTTAACCTAATCGATATTTTAAAAATTAAAATCTAATTAAACGTAATTTAAAAAAAAAAAAACATATTTAAAGATAAATATTTTAGTTCCTGCATTTAGTAAAAAAAAAAAAAAGGCACTTCTTACCATTAAAATATTTTATTTAATTTCATTCAGAGCTTAATTTTTAATATTTAATTATGAAATGCTTCATTCCGACAACTTAAATGTTAAAATTTTTATAATATAGAATAATATGTATTTATATAATGTATATTAAGTATTGTATAATTAAAAAAAATAAAAAATTTTTTAAAAACGACAAAATTTTTAATAATATTATATTAAAATTATTCTTTTGATGCATTTCATTTGTATATAAGTATATAATATATAAATGTATGTATGATAGAAAAAAACATTAATTGATAATTAATAATTATTATGCTGATGAAGACACTGTATATATAGGTAGTTAATTAATTAAATGTTTTTTTTTTCTTATGAGATTAATGGGTTTGTTTTTTTTAGATTTATTTTTTTTTAATGAATATGTTGTTTAAATAAGTTCCTATACATTTAATGAAATATGGTATACAAAAAAAAAAAAGTATGCAACGAGGCTTATTTTAAGTTTTTATTTTAAAAAAATTTCCAAAAAAATCTTTAAACCTATTATAAAAACCTGTAAGCGAAAATAAAATCGAGTGTGCACGCAAAATATATTTTTTTGAGATTTTATTAATTGTTTTTAATTAATTTTTTAATTAATTTTATTATTAATTAAATATTATTATTTGTTCAAGAATTCGTTCATTTTTTTTATACTTAAAGTTAATAAAAAAAAATAAATATCTTTGCTGTTTATATACTCAAAATGTTGATTTTAAATGCAGATTTATGTAGTTAATGTAGAGTTCATAAACTTTAACTTTTTAAAACAACTTATTAAGAAAAAAAAAAAAAACAGTACA